>JBBPNX010000734.1:0-14681 GCA_038091155.1 Harrya chromipes
TACCTGCTGTTGCGCGTGCCCTCCGCACATCATTAACACCCACCCAGGTTACCCCACTGGTGACTGAGGTAATTCAGGCAGTTAAAAGCGCTTGGATGGCTGTCAAAGATGCGCTCCAAGCAGGGGAGAGACTAGCTAAAAAGCGGAAAATTGGTGGCAGCGCGGATAAGAGCGAGCGCGAGGCAATATCGGACTCGATTCGAGCGTTCTCTTACACATGCCGTACCGCAGGGACAGTTCTCTCCAATCTACCCGCGAATGCTTATACTGAGGACGGGGAATATTCTTTGGAACCATCGTGCGGTGATGTTGGGAATCTGGGGTGGACCATCATTTGGGAGACTTTGAGGGAAAGAATTGGAAAGGGTGGGGAACACGACAAGGTAAAAGGTGGGGACACGAAGAAACGAAAGCATGCGGCTCAAGACAGTCCTCTTTCCGCATCTTACCCTCATGTGGTGACATCTGCTTCCCTTCGGTTCCTATATGACATCCGTGCTAGGGTGTCCCATCCACTGGGAGACTGCGATCGGCTTGGAGAAGCACATGTGCAAACACTGTTGAACGCTGCGCGGGATGAGGCATCAGAACCAGAGCTGGTCCTTGAAATTGTACGTGGATACCAGTCATGAATCTTTTTCCGTTCTTCTCACACCCGTACCAGATTCGGACGCTACTCTGGCATATCTGGTACACTCATAATCGCGAATCGCAGAAGCAGTTGGAAACAGAACCAATATTCACTGCGACACTCGACATCCTCACTGCTCATCTCTCGTTTGAATCAAAGTGGTCTGGTGTGTCGGCTGCTCTCACTCGGGATAATTTGGGTATCGCACTGCTGTATGTATTAACGGACAGGTGGATCGACGTTCTCGAGTGAGCCAGTTTTTCTATGAAATAAGACGCAGGAGCATCGCTTCTCTGACTTTGGTGTTTCGCAGCGCGCTGGCCTCGCCGGAAAGTCTGGAGAGACTTATTTCACTGCTACTAACCATATCCCTTGACCCGCCTGAAGAGGACATCCAAGAAGATTCTGCTGAGACCTATCTGCAACGAGCTCAGGCTTCCGTCACGTCACGTGGTATTCTCCTCAGCCTCCTCCGAAATGCACAATTCTGGGAACTGCATAATATCCGAGGTCCGTCACCCATCGACCGGTTTGACTTTCCGTCTGACTTTGATTGATAGCCGTATTTTTGTCTTCTCTGTTGACCCTGACAGCACCACTTTCTTCTTACAGTTTTCCTGCTGCTGCAGTCGAGTCGCCTCTGACCGTGGGTGCAGCAGGTCAAGCCCAGCTTACTCTTGCATGCAGTGCATACAGACTTCTTGATCATGTGCCTTCGGAATACTTCACTCGTCCCGTACGTGCGGAGCTAGTCAGGAGGGCCATAGCCGGGGATGTCCAAATTTGCACAACATTGAAGGGTGCAAACAGGAAAAAAGGCAAAACAAAAGGAAGGAATCTGGATAGAAGTCATACGGAACCTGCGCAAAAATCTCATGGGGAATTGGACGACGGAGTATCAGAGGAGGAATTGAAGGGTTGGTCAAGTCGACTGACGTTCATTCGGGTCTTTTTGCAGCGTATGGGACGATTTTTGAACACACCCGGTCACGCTGTGAGTTTTATGTAGGTTTTCTCTACGGCCCTTATGTGAAATATCCATGCAGACATCCTTCGCTTTTGGAAACCACCTGCTGAGTCCGCCATCATGCATAACTTCTCCTCCTAAAGCACTCGCAAGTGTCACCCTCGATCTGATCCAGTCACACGCCTTGTGGGTTCTAGTCTTTTCTCTTTGCGTACTTGACAATAATCTCTGCATTAGGAGCCTACTGCGCTCACAAGAACCGGAGGCGGTCGCATCCATCTCCAGTATCATAACTACGTTTATAGTCGCTCAACCTTTCTCCCAGCCAAGGTCTCAGGAGACGTGGACACACGTTCTCGTTCAGTCAAGCGTCCTCAACCTTGTGGAGCGTTTGACGAGTGATTTTATTTTCGCCAGGTGAGCTCTAATGATGAATTACCTGAGTTGGCGATACAATAATCACACTATAGTCTGTTGGGTGGAGTTCAACGCGCGCTGAAGACACTTTTCGAGGCTCTGGAGTCTGCGCTTTTACCAGAGACAGCATGGTTGGTGGAAAGAGATCCCACGGAGCTGAGTCAGTTGCTCTCGAGCGAGCGGATCAACGCATGGTCTCGTTTCTTGTCGTTGAAGCGGTGGCTAGGAATCGATTGTACGTTTATCAATGATAACCTAGTAATTATTCCTGAATTTTCCTAGCTCAAGCTGCTTTTATTCCGTTCGGGTTGAAGCTAGCGGCATCCATGATTCGCAGTGAGAATTCTGGCAGACTGGATGCTGAGGTTTGCTCGAGTGTTCTCGGGCTACTATCTGAGGAACTTTCGTGTATGCCTGACGTCTCACATCATATTCACCTTGATGTCCTGGCCGCTCTCTATACAGCCTACTGTGGCGATTGGGGTCTTGATGGTTCGTCATTCTCTCTCTATATCTCAATTTTTCTTACATCTACTTCAGACGTTCAACAAGTCATGGATAATCGCATCATACAAGTCTCGAAAAAACTGTCCGTCGGAGACTTTGCACACTTATTAGGCGTCTTGGCAGAAGGGATTGGAGGAGGCAAACTCCAAATGGGTCAGCGTGAACGTTTAATCCACCTCGGCAAGGTTATGCTGCATAATGCACCACCAGGTAAGCTTGATGCCACAATAAGTAAAGTTTCAGGGTACCGACGAGCGTTCACAGGCACACTAAATGTCATTCAAGGCTTTGTGACGGGGTGGTTGAACCTATTCGCTGACCGAGAACAGATTTATGGGGGTTCATCAAATATGAAAATGGAATGTCTGGAATTCATTGCGAGGCATTGTTCAGATCGAGTGCGTATCCCTCGACCTGATACCAGATCGTTTTGCTCAAGCCTATTCAGCCAACATCCATTCGTTCCGTAGATCTCGGCAGTATATGGACCTTCCTTCACAAAATACTCTCCGGTTCCTCAGAGCACGACACGACGACAGCCTTCCCTATTTTCCATCACATCGTCACCATCATCGGTGCACTCGTTCGGCTGCGACGCGACCTTGTCGTACACACCTTTCCCCACCTCGGTCTTGTCCTCCGCCAACTGATGATGCTCACGCGCAAGATCCGTCCTCAGCTCGGTGCGAAACAGAGCAAGCTCGTCACAGACACACTCCCGTCGTGGCTTTCCACTTCCGAACCGTTATCCACGGACGAAGCGCGCGCTCTTGCACGTCTCCTCACATCGCTCACCACCAAGACCGTTCCGAGGACGCACACCACGACGGCCGGCGAACCACAGAAAGCAGAATCCCTCGCCAAACCGTTTGCAAAGCACGCGTCGTACGTCCTTGTGGCGTATGTAGACGCATTCAACGATCCGCTGTGTATCATCAACGCAGAGATGAGGCGGGAGCTCGAACCTGGGTTGTTTGCCTTGTGCGAGATGGTGGGAGAGCATAGTCGGGACGCGCTGATGGTGTCTGCGCTGGATTCCGGTGGAAAAACGATATTGAAGTCGCTTTGGAGGGACTACGAGAAGCAGCGGTATGTGGGCAAGGGTTGATGTCGTTTGGTAGCGAGAATATCTAGATCCATTCGATCGATCGATGGTCGTGAGTCACATCACACATTCTCAACACATCCTGTTGACAGCTGTGCATTTGCGTTGCAATCCTGAGCACTTTTGTTTTACATATGCGCATCCTGGGACCGTGATACATAACATGCATAACAATCCAAGACGACAAAAGTCCAATCCGTAATTCTGCGATCACGCATGTCTGCATCTACGTGGGCTTGACAGCCTTGACATACACGTCCCGGAAGGGGTTGTGCTTCTTGAGCGGCATCTGGTCAAGCGTCCAGCCAGCCTTTACCTTCTCTTCCTTCAACGTACTCATGATGTCAAGGAAATCCTCGACCGCTTGGGGAGAACTCTGGATGTGCAGCACGATGCGAGACCCGTTTATCTGGATCGGTTTTTCGAGCGCAGCCGCACGCTCGACGACTTCCCAGTACTCCACACCGATCGTGGATGGGTCGTAAAACAACTGTGGGATGCCGACGGATGCGGACCGTCAGAAGGGATCGGTCAAGGGGCCAGGCCACGCACGATGCACGTTTCAGCGGGACTCAGGATCCCGACGCCGATGGACTCGAGACCCTGTTGCATGCGCTTGGCAAGCGCATGAACGCGAGGAAGCTGTGGAACGTTGTGGGTGATCGCGTAGGCGGCGCAGCCGGCGAGGTAACCCGTCTGACGCATTCCACCGCCAAACAGTTTCCTGAACCACCGCGCCTTGGTGATGAAGGCTTTGGGGCCGACCAAGCATGTTCCGATCGGCGCGCCTGAATCACGGTCAAAACTGCCACGAAGCCAGCGGAAAGGAAATGGATGACGACGGACCAAGACCCTTGGAAAGGCACAGGCTGACAGAGTCAAACGGATCACAGATTTCTTTCATCGACAGCCCTGTCTCGACAGCCACATGCCAGATCCGGGCACCGTCAAGATGCATGATGATGCCCATCGCATGTGCATTCTCCGAAATCTCGCGTACATCCTTTTGGGGTATGATGGTCCCGTTGAGGGTGTTCTCCAACGCGATCACCCGCGTGGGTGCGCTGCGTACAAATCAAAAGGGAACGTGAGATTTGATTTCGGCCGACTTGCAAGGTACGCCTTACACGTGCACGTCCGTACCGGAGACGATGCGCGGCTCAATGTCTTGCCATGTCAGGTGATGACCTGTCGGCACAATGCCATATCATATGACTTATCACCTCCACGTCCTTATCTCATATGAACCCACCGTTCTCAGGGGAAATCGGAATGCTGTTCGCCTGCGAGTGGAATGCAGCACCACCAGCTTCCATCCTAATTAAACTCGCCATGAGTGCGCGAAAAGCGATCCCGAATACCGGTACTCACCGATAAATGTGGGCACGTGCATCTGTGATGACAGAGTGAGGCGGCTGCTGGAGGTGCGTCCGCAGAGCAACTTGGTTGGACATGGTCCCGGAGGGAAGGAACAAGCCGGCTTCCTTGCCGGTTATCTTTGCGATATGCGCCTCGAGGACGGCGGTGGACTCGTCGAAAAAGACATCGTCACCGAGTGATGCACGGAGTGCGTAATCGTTCATGGCCTTTGTCGGGACTGCACGAAGGGGGATTCTAGATCATTGACATGTCCGATGTTCGATGAATGTGAACATCTAACCTGTGACCGTGTCCGCTAGAGTAGACGGATGGGTTTCGTTTCAACTTTGGCCAGCTTAGTGGAGTCTCATAAGATGACTGACAGACAAAGGTTCTCGATATCTCTTCGAACTTGAGTGCATTGTCGGCATCTGGATTCTTTGTGAGGATGTCGCACTTGATCTCATCAAAGAGCTGCGAAAGCACGGCGTTTGTCGTGGACGGCATGGAATAGATTGGATTGTGCCAATGTCATGACTGGCGATGAATTTATATACGCTCATGGTGGGAAGGTTATTTGCGGAAGCTTCGGGGATAAATTGAGTTCGTATCTAAGTTTGATGAGCGTCTAAGGTGATTATATTGCTCAGTCATGTGGTGGTTCGTGAAGATCATCATGCAAAAAGACATGTAGGAAAACGAGTGAGATAGCTTAGGCATGGATGTAAAATGTACGGTAGAAAACGAGACAAAACCAGGTCCATGCGTTCCGCAAATCAGTGAAATATCGTTGTCGGGGACGATACCAATCAACATTAAGATGCGATGAAACGGATGCGAGAACATGGACAACCACCACCTTCTTTGGGTTCATCGTTCGTCCATCCCTTCCATCTACTAATCGCGTGACAGACGTGAGATGGTGAATATGGTAAGAATGACGACAGCAAGAGCGCCTATACTGGCAGGAAGCAACAAGTCTTTGGAGATACCCATCACGAGCTCCTGCTCGGGTGGTAAACGGATCTGGGGCGGTGAAGCCACAACAACGGATGGTTCTGGAGTAGCCTCCGGCTTCTCAGCAAGTTTCACTTCCTCTTGCGGGGGGGTCGGGATCTCAGCAGCCTTGATCGTAGTCTTTTCAACACATGCTTCTCCCCAGTGCTTGCCACCTTGAATGAACAGTACAACACGATCCGAGCCCGCTGAACGTGCGATCTTGACAGCGTCAGCGATATCATTGTCGCTTGTGATCAAAACTGTATCCCCGTCTGCGTCCGTGTACGACAGGGTAAAGTCTGTCGGGTTAGGCTTTTGGTCTGAATCACCGTCGTACAAGGTGAAGAATGGATCAGCGCTAAGCTTTCCAGATACGATCTCGCGGAGCATCCCGACGCTGTCGTGCCTGGCTTGAAAACGGTGCGTCCGACCACTGGGTGTACGGAACTTGAAGACATAGGTACCATCATCGACGGGTACGGCCGAGGCGGCACCCATGATACTGGGGATGTTACGTGCACCCTTCTTGCGCGGAGAGAGGCCAAGACCAGACTCGTGGTCATCATCAACGACGGAAGCAGAATCATTCGGATGAACTTCTGGGTAGGGCGACTGCTGGAGGCGGGAGAGGTTATGTACCGAGATAGGGTGGCCATCCGTGTGGGCGTGTGAGCCTGATACCACGGATTCGGTATCATCGTGACCACCGATGGACTCGAAGAAGCGACCCCACATTGGACCACCTTCCGTGTCGGCATGCTCACCGGCTGCTTCAGCGCTCATTGCGTTCATCTACCGCAAGTCAATGATGGAACAGTGTTGACAAAACATTACAAACCTGTTCGAGCGTCGCATACGTGAGTTTGAGTACGTCAACGATGGCGACTAGCCGCCCGTCGGCTTCGACAACAGGCAGATTGAGGTAGTGGCCATCTGGAGAGAGGTGTGAGCGCAAGCCAATTCGGGATTGTTGGTACATACTATGCATCTTCTTGAGTGCGTCGTGCGCAGTCATTGTTGGAGGGGCAGTATCGGGATGAGGAGTCATCACCCGAATGACGCTGCAGATCCCAGCATCTAAGCCAGCAGCAATGACACGGAGGACGATATCCTTGCTGGTAAAGATACCGGCGATCTTTGGGTGTACGCCTTCGGACCCGGGGGTACTTTCCATGACACAAACGGCTGTGACTCTGCGCTCTTTCATGAGTTTTGCAACCTCACGAACGGTTGTCTTCGGAGTCACTGTAGCGGGCTGCGTGCGCGAGTCCATGACTGTGGTGAGATCGGGTAATGCAGTCTTTTCGCGGAGTGCATCCACGTATGCGAGCATAGCGGCAGCTTGTGGATTAGATGTCATATTGGGGCCGAGCTCTGACTGCACACCGGCAAGGGCGTTGTAGAGCTTTTCGGAAGCAGAGGAGCTGCGTTCGACCTTGTTGAGGGCCTCGTGGAATACTTTTGTAATGTCGAGCAAACCGACGACATTTCCTTCCTCATTGCAAACCGGCTATGCGAAAACGAAGATGAGAAGACGGAGAAGAGCGTGTGGGACGACTAACTAGGTGACGGAAGTGCCTCTGTACCATGAGCTGGAGAGCCTCCGTTGCACTGGTTGTGTCGCGGGTGACCATGGGACTACGGGTCATGATATGGCTGACGTGTGTCGTATGAGGATCAAGACCCTCTGCAGTGACCTATCCGGGATGATTGGTGGACCGGAGATGTGGGCGAGGAAGGAACGTACTCTGTATGCCAAGTCCTTGGCGGTGAATATGCCACTGAGACCTTCGTCGTCGTCAACGACGAGGACACAGTCAGTGCGCTTGGCTGCACATAACTGACTGGCTTCGGCGACTGTGATGTTCTCCGGAACGGTAAGGGCGGGACTGGGCTTGAGGGCGGCGACAGTTCCCTTTGTGACTGCAGGCTTTTGGAGACGTTTGCCGCGACCAGACTGGAAGGTGGTCGAGATTGTGCGCTTTCGGGAAAGCTCAGACTCGATTTTCTTGCGGATTGCCTAAAGAGAGATGAGATTGGAAGAGCGGGCGGAAAGATACGGACCTCGTCACGTTTTGACTGCTTTTTCCTAATATCTGAGAGTGGTGCAGACATGGATGAATGTACGGGTGATGGTGGGCGGTCGTGAGCCCTGTTGTGGGCGGGGACAGGTATGCGCGACATTATGGAAAACAAGAAATTGGCCCTATCAATTCATTTCGATGACTCGGCCCGTTTCGGACAACACTTGTTTATTCTTGTTTGTCAAAAACAAGAAAATAAAAAATAAGACAAAAATTGTCTAACATAAACCAGCGTATCATTCAACTTGACAATGGTCATCGTCTACTCCCGTCTGGGCTCAATTGCATTCCCCACCCACTTGATCGTAACCTCACGAGCCTTGCCCCACACGCTTCCCACAACAGGCGGCACAACAGGGTTCGCAAGCGTTGCCGTGATACGTCCATCAGCATACGCGATCGCTTCTCTGGTGAACGCAGACTGGTAGTATCGATAGCGCAAAAAGTGTGCGTAGATCACCGGTGCCACGAGCGAGTTCCGCAACAAAATGGCACCGACCGCAACGCGCAAAAAGATGACCAGTTCCGCAAACGCCACCACACGCATCGCAGAGTCGTAGTTTGCTGAGATACAAAAAGTCAGTCATCAAACACAGCTACGCCGCACCACGCACATTTCACCCAGAGCTGCAAGCGCTTCGCAAGCGGGTGCGGTTGGGGAGGTCCGCCAGGGTTGGCGGGAGGTCCCGGTGGAAGATATTGAGCCATTAAAGTCGTGCGCGTGAACGTGAGAGCATGGAAGAGCGAAAACACAAAATAGGGCATCAACGCGACTGTCCGAGACAGGTCAGCAACGGTGCTCTCGACCACGCATAGGAACTCACAGGCAACTGGCTTGGAGCTCCACCAGAACAACGCAAGGACAAAGTATTGGACGTTCTATGCATTCATCTTAGCATATATGCCCCCTCGCCAAACGTACAGACCCACCTCATCTGTAACAGCTTTTTTCACAAACGCCATGTTAGGTCGCGGAGTCTAGGCACCCGAGGCGTGAAAACCAAACACGCGATAAACAGCATCCGTTCTTACCCCGAGAGATTTGCTGGGAACACGCGGACAATGTCAGTAAAGTGCCACGCAGCTACCACGCAGGACTGGCTACTCACTAGCAGACGATCGCATAGCTAACAAGGGCGCCCAAGAAGCTCGCTGGAAATACCCGTTAGGCACCATTCTCGCAGAGAAGCAGGAGTACCGCATACCCTTGTACCACCACGCAGAGACGGTGGTAAAGGTGATGCATGCAATAAAATAACGCAGTGCTGCTACCAAAAGTAAGAAATGACCGCCTGCCCATAGATAGTGCTGTATGCGAGCAAGTGCACGTCAGCAAGAATCGTAGAGAAAGGAGAGGTGTAGTGATACCTGAGTCGTGGCCATGTTCGTTGTATAGAATGGATTAGAGCAAGATAGACGAGATGTAAATTTTGAAGCCGAGAGTCAGCTTAAACCCGTTGAACCGAACCTTTGCCTGCTGGCCACTTTAGGGCAGGTGAACACGTAAGTAGCCCAGGGTAATCAAGTCGTGGGTTCACATGTATTATCTACTCGAGTTGCCCTTTCTATAAATCTCCTTTTTGACCGATTTCTTCCCTAGCGTTTCTATCCGGCGCTCCTTGCCTTGTCGCCTCGAGATGTGTCTCCCCGAACCTTCCACCACGTTCACTTCCTCCCCACTCTCCGCACCATCTCCTAGAGGCATGTCCTCCCACTCTTCTTCCTCCTCTTCGTTCCGTCGCCGTTTCTTTCCTGCCCCTCCTCCAATACTGATATTGACTCGAGGTGGGACCGCAAAGCCAAATGCCTTTCCAACCTTTGCGAGGTCCAGGGCATTGATGTCGAATATCTTCTTGAGCGAATAAGATGCGTATGCTTGAAGATACGACCGGAAACCATCCTTTGCAGACTGGTGCAAAAAGTAGTTCTTTTGTAACAGCTTTTCCAACTAGTGTTTCTGTAGTATCAATATCATTCCTGTCGGTGATGTGGCGACGGCATACCTGAGTCTGCACGTTCGCTATCCGGTCCGTCGGAAAAGTGTATTCATTAAGGGGAACTTTTGCTTCCTTCAAATACCGTAGGAAGCCCATCTCGCCTTCCAGTAAGAACAGCAGACTCTTCCCGACCTTGCCCGCTCGTGCGGTGCGTCCCACACGGTGTATATAATCCCTGGGATCGTCTGGCGGATCGTACTGGATAATCCAATCTACACGTGGGATATCGAGCCCACGCGCAGCAACGTCGGTACATAGCAAAATGCCAGACTCTGCATTGATGAACTCGAAGAAGGTGTTCGTGCGTTTTTGTTGTTTTTGTTTACCCTATATTGTTCAAGGGTCAACGAGAGGCCCAAAATAATCATCGAAAGAATCATACGTGTAGGTCGAGGACCGGTACATCGATATAGTTCAGTAGCTCTCCGTGATACTTGACGGAATTACAGCTTGAGATGAAGACGATAACTTTCTTCTTCAAATTCTTTTTGAGAAAGGTGAAAAGGAGGAGGAAACGTCGATCAGATGGGCACACGACATAACCTTGCGTTAGCGTCGACACGGTGCTCGACGCCTCTTCCTTGTCCACATCGACATGAAGAGGTCCAGGGCGGAGTGATATACGAGCAAGATCCTGAACCTTGGTCGTTTGCGTCGCTGAGAAAAGCATGGATTGTCGACCGTCTATAAAAATGCCATTAGATCACAAATCGAGAGCGTCATTGTACATGCCATTTGGAAGAATCGCAATGATTCTCTTCATCTCTTCCTCGAAACCAATCTCCAATATTCGATCTGCTTCGTCAACAACGAGTGCTTTTAGATTGCGGAAAACGAATCCTTTGGTATTCTGCTCTCGTGAGTACTTGTCGGCGAACCCAACCGTGACATCGACTTACTTCGAGATGGTCAAGTAGCCGACCTGGTGTTGCTACGATGAGATTGACACCCTTTTCGAGCTTTTCAGCCTCAGCCCTCCGGTTCGCACCACCAATGACGATCCCGAACGTCTGTGAGTGATACGCCATCAAGTCTTTTGCGACACCGAATATTTGCAGCGCAAGCTCTCGTGTAGGAGAGACGATGATGATACCCGTTCCTACGACCAGACCCAGAATAATTCGGGATGGGACTCTCATCGTATGCGGACAACCAACTACCCACCATTTCTCGGCCTGAATTTCATGCGATGCAGTAGTTCGACGGCAGGTATCAGAAAAGCGAGCGTCTTCCCCGAGCCAGTCCGTGCAGCACCGAGGACATCTTTGCCAGCCAAGAGTGGTGGAATGGCCTTGGCCTGCACAGGCGTCATGGTCTTGAATCCCATGTCTGCGAGGGCTTTGTTCGTCTGTTCCGAAAGCTCGAGAGAGGAGAACAATTCACGTCCAGAGACATTTTCTTGAGGCACTGCTGGTGGTGCAGCGGGCGTTTCTTCCGCCATTGAACTACAAGCGTCGTTAAAAATCAGTAATGGGTCAATGTGCACATCCCTTATCGAGCAGTCATCGGCAACCTCCGTTCTGCCTTTCCTGCAATGGCTCACTCGAGTGAGTAGAGTACATATCTGCTGACATTGCCTGATAGTGCTCGTGTATAATATCTTTTACAGTCGACGACATAAAGGCGCTATCTTATGTGATTACAGGCTGTCTTTCGCTGGGCTTCGGGTTCTGGCTTGGAGCACATTTGAACGCACCCTCCAAGGCAGAGGTCGAATCAGACGACGAAGACGATGGAATAGCAGACGGGGATCTTTCTTCGGTCAAAC
Source organism: Harrya chromipes (assembly GCA_038091155.1). Taxonomy (NCBI): domain Eukaryota; kingdom Fungi; phylum Basidiomycota; class Agaricomycetes; order Boletales; family Boletaceae; genus Harrya; species Harrya chromipes. Next base: position 11,835 of record JBBPNX010000734.1, read on the forward strand.
CACGGACGATGGAGCAATGCAAGCTTGTAAGCCTTGGTCTGTTTGTTGTCAAAAAATTTACTCGTGGCAATATTCAGGTCCTAGTTGTCCGGTCAGATTTGAAGATGACTCAAGGGAAGATCGCAGCGCAGTACGTGACTCTTTCTTATGCTCCGCCGCGGTACTGAGTTGCTCAGGTGTGGGTGCGTCATATGTCTTGTCTGAGTGGGCGTAGTGTTGAACTATTATATCCAGTCACGCGACCTTGGCATGTTACAAGGCACTCATGAAAACTAACCCAAAGGTAAGTTGACCTGTGCAAATCGTTCGCGGATACCCTCTGAGACGCTTTAGCTTGTGCAACACTGGGAACGGACGGGGTACGTTCGATTGATGCCCATGTGGCTTCCTGAAGATAACTTCGAGCAGACAAGCAAAAATCGCCCTTAGAGGATCCTCCGAGGAAGAGCTATTGGAGCTGGAAGCAATCGCAAAGAGTCTTAATCTATGTGCTCGCTCGATACTTGACGCGTATGTTGTATGTGGTCCAGGTTATTCGTCTGATCTTGATAATGGTTCCCAGTGGACGTACCCAAATTGCGGCAGGATCACGCACAGTCCTTGGAATTGGTCCCGGTAGACTTGCATTCTCGTGTACTCATCTTGTGACACTAACGAGTACATCCGCAGCACCAGTAGAACTTATCAACCAGGTTACTGGCCATCTCAAGCTGCTGTAGATGGCAGGAGATACATATGTTTGTTGGATATACCTTCAAATACAAACCCTTTTGATAGGCAAGTGAATAGAGTATGTGCACCATGTTTCTGCAAAGTAGGTCTAGGATGTGAGGATCTTGTGTTCCTTTTGTCCGACATCGCCAAGCTGATTAACCAATCCCGAGCGGTTCCCACTAGATGCGCTGCCACCCTGTCCGGCGTTGTCTGTCCGACCAACGTCAGGCCGTTTTGACGAGCGTAAGAACGATATACAAACCCGAATCCAATCCGATGAGTGCGGGACGGTTATCCGCTATTGATCCTCCTGTCGTCTCGCCGCCCGCTCCTGAGGACCCGCTGCCTTGGGGAGCTTCGTCAGTGGAGTTTGTGGAGTTGGAGCCACCAATGAGGCGAAGCAACGAATGTTCGTTAGCCGCTCCGGAGGAAGCGTCACCCCGATTCCCCACATTCTCTACAAAGAGTATTAGCGCTGAGAAGGAAAGGAAATGACCTTTAAGTTCATACCCGATGCTACCTTGAACACCGACTCGTTAAAGTGTTTTGACACGGCACAGTCTGTTGAGGAACAGCTGGCGGCTTCCCCAGCTACGGAACCCCCGTCTGTCTGGCCGCCTACGTCTGTGGATGCGATGCCGACGCCATCGCGCGCGGCGATCTCATCGAGGGGGATGGCATGCACAGATGTAACGAGGACGAACGCGAGGACGAGGGCGGAGTAACGAGGCATGGATAGTGATGGGCGATGTTCAAGGGAGGTTGACTTTGTGCCTTGGGTTTATGAGGCTCGCGTTTGGGTCACGTGCATTGATTTCTTTGGAAATAATTCCATTGGTTGCAGTGTTCGGCATTTCCTTGAAATGCACGACGACATCGATGCACGTTTCTTGAACGCAACTGCATGGCAACTACCATCACTATCGCTAGAACATATCAGTATTTCTTCGATACCCACCCAAACCGCACTCTCGCTCTCACAGGCGGAACACTCAATGCCTTTGGCGACATCGTTGCCCAGTGCTTTCAAAATGCAGTACGCCAAGCCTACACCACCATTGTATATTTTTATCGATCACCCTTCTTTTGTCCACAGCGTGTCCAAGATCACCAACGTCGCCCAGGTTGGGACTCTGCGCGCACCCTTCGCTTCTTCTGCTTTGGTGTCGGCATGAGTATGTACCCCATTTCTCCTCTTGAGTAAACCTTGAACCCGCTTCTTCCGAGGCCCCCTACTGGGCAGATGGAACCTCCTTCTTGAACGCAAGTTTCCTCTTCGCAGGCGCCGCACCCACAGAGTCAGCTTCAAGGCCTTATCGAAGAGAGTTGCTGCAGATCAGTTTATCATGTGAGCTTACTGCGATCTACCCGGTTTTCCCAACCATCTGATCATTGCACTCGTCCAGGGCACCACTCGGCGTAGGTCTAGTTTTATTTATCCACCCCGGTTTCCAACCATGTCACAGCTCGCAATATTCATCGGCTCTATTGGTATCATGGAGGGCCGGACTAGGCATCAAATACGAGACAAATATGCTGATATGTACACCACTGCTTTACTGACAAATTGGAAAATCTGGCCACTAGCACAGGTACATTTTTCGGATATCTTGTCGTATTGACTCTGACATTGCCACAGTTGATAAACTTCCGATTCATGCCCTTGCCTTATCGAATACCATTTCAGTCTACGTGTGGTGTTTTTTGGACGCTTTACCTCTCCACTCTGAATGCAAAGTATGTTTTGTTGTCGATCCCTAAATGATCCGGCTGAGGTTCTTACTTTGCAGGGAAGATGAAAAGCAAGATAGAGAGACCGCGATGCGGTAAATACTGCGAATATCAACGTACAACTACAGTTACCTCAAATTTCTACTAGTGTAGCTTAGTTTTCACTTCCCTTTCATGTACTTTTGGGGTTTCGCTGTTGCCTTCGTTTTTTTTATTAGGATCAGTGTGGTTTCTCGAGTAGGTAGGACACTGGTAGACGTATTTCTATTGCCAACACATGCACTAATGGACGTCCTGTCATGTTTGTCCATACTTGGGTTTGAAGAAAGCGGGTGGAAGTTTTGACAACACATCGACAAGGGGTCTCTCCACAAGCACCAACTCTCCCGGACCCACAAAATC
>JBBPNX010000735.1:0-14667 GCA_038091155.1 Harrya chromipes
AGACTTGATCGCTACGAAAGCGGTGTCTGGAGAAGTGTTCGTCTTTGATCGAACAAAGCATTCGAGTGAGCCGGAGCGGGGAGGGGTGTGTAAGCCGGATATCAGGCTCGTCGGACAGACCAAGGAAGGGTATGTGAATCACATCTTGCGCTTTTTGGAGGTGCTGACTAGGGTAGATTCGGGCTTGCCTGGAACCCAGCAAAGGCAGGGCATATCCTCGGTGCATCTGAGGATATGACTGTGTGTTTATGGGACGTAAATTCGTACACGAAAGCGAGGAATACCCTTGAACCCACCACTATTTACAAAGGCCATACGTCCGTCGTTGGGGTAGGTGGCCAAGGCAAAAATAGTGCTAGTGTCGATCCTTTTGCTTGCAGGACGTTGACTGGCATCCAACGAAAGAAAACGTGTTCGCGAGTGTCGGCGATGACAAGCTGCTTCTCCTGTGCGTGCCCCCATTGGTTCTGATGTCTTTGCGTATGCTTATGTACCACCTTCGTTAGGTGGGATACCCGATCTTCTGCGGAACCAACTATGAAAATACAAGCCCATGATCGAGAGATCCTGGCTTGTTCCTTCAACCCTGCCCAACCGAACCTCCTTATTACTGGTAGCGCGGACAAGGTAAGTCCGAGGAACCCTTCCGGTCGCTGTATGTATGTATCACCTCTCTTTTAGACCATTGCCCTGCACGACATTCGCAACACGTCGAAGAGAGTGCACATCTTTGAATCGCACACTGACGAGGTTTTACACCTTGCGTGGTCACCTCACGTTGCATCAGTATTTGCCTCTGCGTCGGGTGACAGGCGTATCAATATATGGGACCTTGCACAAATTGGAGTCGAACAAACACCTGATGACCAAGAAGATGGACCGCCAGAACTCATGTTCATTCACGGGGGCAAGTCATCTGAACCCAATGTCATGGCCTCAAGCGCGCTGACGATGTTCAATTTACACAGGTCACACTGCTCGGCCGTCTGATTTCTGCTGGGCGCCTGGTGTAGGTGAGCAGTGGACGGCCGTAAGTACGTCTGAAGATAATGTCGTCATGATCTGGCAACCCACGGCACGAATCTGGGCGGGCGACGAAGTCAAGGTTGATGAAAAGGAACTCGAGGGGGATGCCATGGAAGGCATCGAGGTAGCTGGCCCGTCGAACACAGCCTCGAGCAGCAAACAAGCAGTAGGTAGCGGCGCAGCGAGTGCAAGGAGCCAGAGCATGAGTATTAGCGCGACAGCAAGTAACTCGGGGGTAGATGTCGAGGAAGATAGTTAAATAAATTGTGACTGAAAATGAGACAAATAGATATGCAATGACCGACTACCATCCAATGACCGACGTTTTACAGGATCAACATTCTTGCCAGCTCGAATATGACTGCATGGTGAGGTGACACGTCAGTTGACGAGAACGAGTGAACTGGTGATACTCGCCTCCGCCTATCACTACAAACAACACAATCCCTAGGGCCCACAAGCTGACTGGGCTCCGTTTCGATAGCTGCTCCTGTCGTGATGGCTTGACCGCTTTCTTGCCTGCCTTGACGGCGTTGGCGAACTGGGCGTTTTTGTGTCGCAGCTCAAATTGTGTGGGCTAAGCCATCTTCAGAATCGTCACAAGCCTACAAGAGTGAAGTAAACGCACCATCTTTATCTCTCAAGTGTGAAAAGAACGAGCGAGGTGGAGCCGAGGTATGACTCTGTATTGACGGTAGGTGTCCAAATGACGTGCGTGTTTGGCAACAGCCTCTGATCCAAACAACAGCCTACCATTCAAAATGGCTCACAAAAAGAAAACATCCCTCAAAGTCACTCTTCAGTCACAACAATCCAGACTGAGAGCCAAAGCCAAGGCAGAACGCGCTGCCCAAGTCGCCGAGCGAAAGCAAGTCAAACCCCAGAATGCGGCCAAGGCCACGCGGACCGTGCCGTTCAAACCCACAGACAAGGTCCTCCTCATCGGCGAGGGCAACTTTTCATTTACCCGAGCGCTCGTCGTCGATGCGCCGCCCTCTCTAGCGCATCTCGTCCCTGGGAACGTCACAGCGACGTCGTACGACTCGGAACAGGCCTGTTTCGCCAAATACCCAGACGCGGAAGCGATCGTACACACGATCCGACAACGCGGGGTGCACGTCTTGTTTGACGTCGATGCGACGAAGCTGCAGCGACATTCGGCTCTGAAAGGGAAACGTTGGGATCGGATCGTTTGGAATTTCCCGCATGCGGGTAGGCGTTTGGGTCCGCCTATGTGTCGCGTCACTCATCATTCGTTTATCAAGGAAAGGGTATCACCGACCAGGATAGAAACATTCTATCCAATCAACGTCTTATATTAGATTTTCTTCGCTCTGCACGACAGTGCTTGACGCTTGGACCGATACCAGTTATACATCCCGCTCGCAGGCGAAAACGGCAGGATGACGACGAAGACGAAGAAGCTCTAGAGGATAACGTCTCTGGATCTGATGTGGAGACGAGGGAAACCTCGTCAGGATCTGGGGGTTGCAGAGGAACTGTGCTGATTACGCTCCGAAACGTTCCGCCGTATACTGCATGGCATGTCCAATTCATTGTACACTTTATGCTCTGACAGCTCACACCTCTATAGGGATGTTCCCCGGCTGGCCAAATCACCCCCCAAAGTCACGAGGATTGGCGAAGAGCCCAGTCCACGGTATAGACTCTTGCGATCGTTTGTATTCCACAGAGATTTGTGGAAAGGCTACGAACACCGAATGACAAAAGGGGAGAGAGCACATGGTTCTGGAAAGCTAGGTGAAGGAGGACAAGATCGGACCTGGGAATTTTGTTTGCAAGGATGAGATTTCTGGTATGATAAGATTATAAATATAAGCATGGCCATCGACACTATGATGATGATGATGATGCCTCTGCGCTCTGTCCCTCCTTCAATCCCTTCTTGAACCCTTCCAAAGTCCTTGCCAGTTTGCCTCCACTAGCTTCGCTAAGCACCGCCGCGAGTTGCATTGCGGGTGTACTGAGCAGCCCAACAATCTGCGCTCTCAGGGTATCAAGCGGTGGTAGTTTTGCGACGTCCTTGACCCCAGCAGAAGAGAAGACGCGCCCCTCGATGAGTGCACCCATGACCTTGAGTTCGGGCGAAAGCACTGGTCTAACCTTTGGGACTGGTCTCCCAGGAATCCAGTCCGAGTCATCTTCTCTCCCTTTTCCCTTGCTTGGTTTTGCCTCCGCCTCTTTCTTCTTCGGAGGGACTACGCGATCAATGGCACGAATGATGGCATTGAGCTGCGGCGGACTGAGGGAGGGCAGAGTAAGGACAGCAAAGCCGCCTTCGACGAGTGATGCAATCTCTCTCGTCTTGTCCGCGTCTATAGGCGCAAAGTCACGCAGCACGACACCAAAGATGGACGTTCGCATGACCGTGAGCGATGGCTGCTCTGCCGAAACGGGCGACGGGGACGGTGAGGCCAATGAGGGTGCGAATCGCGCGCTGGCAAGCTCGATCTCGCGTCTGAGATCCTGTATTTTGCGGGCGTTAAAGTCCTTGTGTTGGAGGAAAAGAATGGGTGCGTCGGTGCTCTGTGCTAGCATGCGTGTGTATTGGTTGTAGAGGTATGTTTTGCGCTCGCCGTAGCGACGCGGGACGGGTTTCCCCTCGTACACGACGGGGGGCTCGATGGAGACGGCATACGCACGGGCGAAGAGACGCGGTGTGAGGCGGGGTGCAAGGACGAGCATAGTAAAGAAGGAGAGCTTGTGTACTGTTTGTTGATTTGATAGGTCACATGGCATAACACTACGATTTTGTCACGCGGACTTTGTCTTCTTACTTTCGAGGTGTATTCGCTCGTATTCGCGGTCGGTGGGAAGCGCTGAGCTCAATGTCCGTCCGTTCTTTAGCACAACCCCGCGTTCAGTATTGACCTCGACCTACACCAGGGACGACGACGATGCCTTTTTGTACGGTGAGACGGGTGCGGCAGTAGTGGCGACCTCTGGTAAGAAAACAGCTCAGACTCGACCTTGCAGAGGCTCCGAAAACGGGTCTTCGCCTGCTGTATTTTTTGTTTGCTCAATACCATCCATTTTCTTAACCTATCTGCTGTTCCGTGTGATTACCAGTGTCGCAACCGTGAGTTCTTCTTGGGCGGGCGAACTATCCTGCGGTTGTTAAAGTCTCAGTTACAGTGTCCCACTCGAGGAGGTGAAACCGCCCAACGGCGTACTCGAGAACTTGGAAGCCAAGATTGAGGATGAGCTTCCGTTCGGTCCATCCCCCGACGAGGAGGAACAGGAAATTGAAGATGAAGAAAACGAAGAAAACGAAGAAAACGGCGTAGCAGAGGAAGAGGAGACTGACGAGGATGTACGTGCTTCGCAGCACGCTCGATATACGCGCTCACGGTCGGTTTCCAGGATATCGAAATCATCATGGAACCAACTTCTCGCTCCCTTGATTTCCGGTGAGCACATGTCTTCCGCCTTATTCGCCTCTGCACGGTGCTCAGATACTGGTGTAGACAACAGAATGCCACAGGGCGGTCACTTCCGCCACGTCCTACTACCCAAACGAGTAAACGTATATCAATTCTCTTCGTTTCTCATTCTATGCTCACATTTCTGAAGTACCACCCTCGCAACTTACCACCGAATACACCCCTCATGAGCGAGGTGCCCCAGCAAAACCACCCCCACCACCCGTTGCTTCCATATCCCCCACTCCCCCATCTCCAACGACAGATACTCGCCCGGACCAAGGACCAGATCCATTCACACTCCCTCCTGCGACTGCACCCCCTTCACATCCTTCAATAAACCCAGATTTACCCGGAATTCTCGACGGTCGTTCAATCCTCGAAGTTGATCTCAGCGCAATGTCTGAAAAGCCATGGCGTCGGCCGGGCTCAGATATCAGCGATTGGTTCAACTATGGGTTTGACGAGATATCTTGGGAGGCATATTGCTACAGGAGACGAGATCTAGGAGAGCTTGTAAACGTACTCAAAACTAACGTGCTCGTGCGTGTCCGACGGTTGCAACTCTACGTCATCTAATGTCTGCACAGAACTTTGCAGCCATGCCAGAAGACCAACTCACAGCGTTGCCTCCAGATTTGCGTACGATGGTGATGACGGGTGCAAACGCGATGATGAATAGTAACTCAAGCGCAAACATGATGGGTGCCAATGTCGGGATGAACGCCATGATGGACATGTCTGGCATGGGAGCGATGAACATGCCGATGGGTATTATGAACGGTGACTTGGGTTTGCAGATGCAGGGTGGAGGCCCCATCATGCAAGATGGCCCAGGGCCCGGCGCTGTGGGACCGGTCGTGGCAAATGGCACATCCGAACAGGGTGTACAGTTGGGCATGCAGGACGGATTTGGAGGTGGCCCAGGACCCGGCATGATGGGGATGGGGATAAATGCTGACTACGGTATGCAGGTATGGATGAGTCCCTCTTACTTCTAGCTATACAACACATAATGAATATCCGTCGCGTTCCGTGACCGCGTCGTCTCTTTTGAGCAGGAGCAAGGGCCGATGGGACAAGGGATGTACGGTGGTATGGAGGGCAACACGACACCCGTGACGGTGCCTGTGCAGACGCCCGTTCAGGGTCCCACGCCAACACCTGGCCACGTAGGACGCGGTGCGCCTCCAGTCCAGTTTCGCGGGAGAGCAATGGCGCAGGGATTACGTGGACGAGGCGGATTCATTGGTCGCGGAAGGGGAAGATACGATGGACGTACGTCATTTCCTACGAACGAATCATTAGCGTGACGATCCTCACCTCGTTCTCATTCAGCACCACAAGGACCGGCGAGACCAGCATCGCCGTTACCACCGGGCGTCCCAACTGGACCTCGGAATCAAAATAGATACAAGGACCGAGACGGGAATGCGCCCGCGGTTGAGGGTTTGGATTACGGTGGTACTGCCAAGGACGGGAGTACGAGGACCCCGTCGCGGGAACCAGAGGATCGCGGGCATGGCAGGTTTGTTTTCTTTTTCCAGACGTGATCGTGCCGATGATCTGACCACCACGATCAGGAAGCGTCGAATGTCGCCGGGCTTGGATGATAGTCGGGGATCTAAAAGGCGTTGAGGTCTATTCTACTATGTATCTGAACTTTTTCGTTTCGTTTTTTATTGTACTACATTGTGGTAACATTTCGATTGGCAATAACATTGAAGCCTGCGCCCCGAAGAGATTTGTGAACGTTCTTTGGCCATCCAATCATTGCTGCCCAGCATGAGCAGAACTTGAGCTTCTGCCAGTCCCGCACGGGCTACCACTTCAGTCATGGATAACTAGCAATTGTATACCGTAATTACACATTCTGGTGTTATTTCTGTCCAAAAGCACCCAGGGGAGCTGGTTGAGCATACGTGGTTCGCGATTACAGTAAATAATAAGACCGGGCGACCATACATACGGGAAATCGTACACAGCGTGTCAAGAGTTGTTTGCGGCCTTGCCACCTGAACGTGCGCCACCGACACGCTTTTTACCTCCCCTCGCGCGCCTGGCATTCTTTTGCTTGGCTCTACACGCATCACAGAACCACGATCCATCCGGGACCGAGGCCAAACCAATACAGCTGAGATGGAACTAGGAAGCAGGACCGCAGTTAGGACTCGAGTTTGATAGACCATGCAAGGCAAAAACGTACCCATTCCCGCTCGCAGTCCTCGTCGTCACATGCGATCATCTCTCCGTAGCTTACGCCATCACAGAAACAATATGTCCGATCATCACCCTCACCTTCGCCCTCGCCTGCTTCTGTGGCTGTGTCTGCCGCTGCACTCGCTGGATGATCGTTTGCCGGTCCCATGGGCAACATTGACTGCATGACGTTCACAGGACCTATCGACAGACTAGTGTGTGCATTACGCGTCACAGGCATTCCTGGTCCTTCTAGTTGTGCGTGGGGTGGTGGGCCAGACCAGTCGTTTGTCATGGCATGGCCATTGGGCATGTCATAGTTGTGCAGACCGTTGGTACCATTAGTATATGGTAATGGGAGCGACGGGTGACTTGTTGATGCGGCCGGTGGCCCGGGAAAAACGTCTCTGCGCGTTGTTGGGCCATTTGGGACGGAATCGTCGAATGGCTGTGAGGTGGCCAAGGTTTTTGATCTTTTATTCGCAGGATTACCGCCCCGGCCAGGGTGTGCCGAGGCGCGTGGGTTGTTGGCGTGTGATTGAGACGCTGCTGCTGGGATATGGGACGTGACAGACAAGACCGACTCGGTGGGGGACGGTGCGCGATCCGGTCTGAAGACGGACGTCAAGCAAAATTAGATAGGATGGCGAGAGGGACGTACTTTCTGCAGCGTGGGCCATTGCGAGACCTGGATGGCCCTGCCTCACCCAGTTTGTTCTCCTTGCGAGGGGACTTTCCACCAATGTCAACGTCGTCGTCGCGCGTGGTGCGCTTGCGCTTTGTGGGGCTGACATCCGGGGCCGAGTTCATGATTGAGCCATAGTTGCCTCTCTTGCGACGCGACGTTTCAGGAATGGGCATGTATGAACGGGAGGAGATATGTGGGTAGGTGGTTCTTCTGTTCAAGAGGGAGACGTCGAAGCCGTGAATTTCACCGAGGAGAAGACGCATGTGATCTATGTGACCCTTGAGACTGTCTGAAGCCTGGCAGGCGACACGGATCTTGTCCTCGCCACCGAGCTTGAGGCGAGCGGCCTCGTCGGCGATGTCAGCGAGGAGAATGAGACGCTCCTGCTTTGTGGAGGAGCCTTGTTCGATTATTTTAGTGAGATTTGTGATCTTCATAATGATGGAGGCCATGGAGGACGAGAGGACGGCATCGAGCTCACGAAGGTCAGCAAAGTTGCGGGAGAGGTCTAGGGGGAGTGAGTCGAGAGTGTGGTTATACTCTGAGAAGAGAGAGAGGGTGTAGACGGTGTGTATGTTGCTTGCTTGGTTGACTCGCGAGGAGGGAACCATGTCAGATGAGCAGAAAGTAGAGAACAGCCGGTGCAAGTGTGATCTGTACGGAATTTGCCGGACCGGACGATAAAAATATTAAAAGAAAAAAAAAAAGATAAATGGATACAGCAGGTCTATGATACAGTTTGAATGTCGAAGATATCCGTGGTATAATTATCCCATGCTACACTGGTTCCGTGATAATAACATCTACTTTCTGAACAGCTTCTTCAGCGGATTGATGCTCCCGTTCTTGTGTGATTGCGGACTGCCTGACTGCAAGCCCATGGAAGAGCCCAGCGAGGCGTACATCGCGTGCGACTCACGCGGATTGCCATGGACGCTGGAGAATGCGTGGGGTGCGCAGGGTGCGCTTGGGAAGAGCCCAAAAGTGGGTGATTGGGGAGAGGCGTAGTTGAAGGAAGACATGATTATGATTTTATGTAGCGCAGAAAGATGCTGAGGATATGAGTGCGCGATAAGAGAGATAGAGACCGGTCGTGAGGATCGGCGAAAAGTGATATGCCGAGGATGCGACGAACGTGAAGAACAACGTAGTGTGATAGAAGTCGTCGTCGAGAGACAGTCGCAGGTGTTCTGGGATGGTATCGATGGCTGGATGCATGTTATATACAGCAAGTTGATGGGAAACCAAGTACAAGGCAACACCCAAATCGAGGACAAGACAATGTCTCGGTTTGGGAGGTGTTGACGCGCCTTCATCCTAAACTTTGTAAAACAAGACTCATCAAGTCTGGCTGCCCCTCTCATCCGCTCCTTGTCTCCCCCGGGAATATTAGCATCAGCCAGACACGCGACTACCCCATTTTCAACTTGCCGTCATCATTCCACGATGCCCAAAGCTGGCTACTATGCAGTCCGAAAAGGTCACGTCCCAGGAATTTATTACTCTTGGTATGGAACAAATCAACATCCTTGCCGTCGTTGACCACGACCAGGGCCGATTGTGAACCCCAGGTCAAGGGCTTCCCAGGTGCAATCTACAAGAAACTAGACACTGAGACTGAAGCGAACTACTTCATGGCAGCAAAGTCAAGCGTAGCACGCACATCCGCTACCCGTGATATTGTCCCAGTTACATCTTCGAGTCGAGCTGTTGTTGTTTCAGAACCAAAACTACAGCCGAGAGTACGCTCAGTGCCCGACGATGAAAAAGACTCTGACGTAGTCTACTGTGATGGCGCCTGTAGAGGTAATGGCCAACCTGGTTCCATCGCCGGAATCGGGGTCTGGTGGGGTCATGACGATCCTCGGTAAGTATGTCCTCCGTCCCTGCTAATGCACGTACCAACAAATCTCTAGGAACATTTCGGAGCGATGTCCTGGCGATCAGACGAATAACCGGGCCGAACTCATTGTCAGAATTATCCTGTTCCTTCATCTGCATCAGCTCAATACGCATATAGGCCATTGTCCGTATACTCGAGACCACTCCGCGTCTCAAACGCCGACTTCTGATCAAGACCGATTCTAATTATTCCATCCAATGTAGTTGACTCCGCTTTCTTCTATTTCGTACGCTCTCAACGTGTTCCTGGTCAGGTGTCACGTCGTGGATCTCTAAATGGATGAGCAAAGGCTTCTTTACTTCTGATGGGACACCAGTGAAAAATCGTGCACTCATCAAATATCTGGCTGCTCTTCTTCACTTGCGGCGGCAGACCTCTCAAAGAGTCGAATTCAAACACGTTCGCGGTCATGTCGGAATTGAAGGGAACGAGGCTGCCGATCAACTTGCAAACCTTGGGGTAACCAAGCCCATGGTGCCAGAGCAGGATTGGGAAAGCCTGGAGAAAAAAGTCTTGCAAAGCCTCAAGCCCGTTAAACCAGTTGAAGTAGCGGACGACGACCTCAAGGTGACTTGTGTTATGTGAAATCGTGTTCCGTGGTTGAAGTTGGACCAACTCAGGCATATGCGGATGGCCTTTTGGATGACGATGAACTTGCAGAACTGAGTGATACGAGTGTCGGCAGCATTAGAGTGCCTGTGCAACAAGTACGACCTGTGGGAGTTGTCACACGTTCCCTTATGCCACACCAAGCTTCGCCTCCACGGGTTAATGTTGTTGGACCTATTACAGTCACGCCGGGAGTTGGAACTGCCGTGCGCCACACAAGTAACTCTTCGTCCGGGGGTGTTTTCGGTCCAGCCGCAAATGCCATGAGCAAGGAAGAAATGGAGGTACGTAGGTGTCGGTGCCCAACGTGATAACTAGAATATTGAGGTCTGCTCAAGCAGATGTTTGCATGCCTGCTCGATGAAGCCGAATTAACCACGATTGGAAAGGATGGCATATTTGATTCTGATTTTTGACAAGATGTAGAGTACATACTCACTGCTGCACGGACATGACCGAATACCATTTTCTTGCATCTATTCCTGCTCGACCTCGTGCTTTATATAAATAGCTTATGTTATCGTCGAGGCCAACATCGTGGGTCGTTTTGCATCTTGTTCTTTGTACATGATGTCTGTGGCTGTCGTTCCGTCTGAAGACCATGTCAATAGGTCCACACACCCGAGAGCTGGATGGTCGACAAAACTCCATCACGTCGGATGGCGAGTCTACCACCATGCGACTAAACACACGGGTGTAGGCGTTGTATGCGCAGTAGCGTATTTCGATCCGTGAGTGATTCGAGTCGAACATCTCACCATACCATCGGACTGATCGTTGCTACCACTAAGTGGGAACTGGAGTGTTGACCTGCAGGCCGGATCGCAGTACGGATACGCCCTTTTGTTCGTCGTTCTCCTCTCCGGCATCTTCGCCACTTTTTTGCAGGTTGGTCGGTTCAATTTCATCACGGATCACGTTCCTGAAGCATTCCTGTGCAGGTGCTTGCAGCTCGGTTGGGGGTCGTAACAGGTCTTGGTAATTCATTCCATTGCATGTACGATCCAAGGTTGACTTTGACATGACACAGACCTTGCTTCACATTTCCGCTTATTATTCCACGATCGTCCGCGGCATAAGTTGTTGTGGCGATGGGGTATCCTTTACCCGCTTTACGCTCTTGCTGAGATCGCCATCATCAGCACAGATTTGGCGGAATTGCTGGGATCTGCAATCGCGCTCGTTCTCTTATTTCCTACGCTGCCACTATGGGCAGCCGTCTTGCTGACCGCCAGTGACGTTTTGTTGATCCTTGCGATCAAGAACCCGTTGAAAAGCAGACCAGTAAGATTGTTCGAGGCCATTATTGCCGCACTGGTAAGTAAGGGTTCGTCCTGGATTGACGATGTGACTGATCGCCTTTGAAGGTTCTGTCCATACTTATCTGTATGATGCTCATTTTATCTAGAATACCCGTCAATTGGGGAGATGCTTTCCTCGGATACGTTCCGTCAAAAAAGCTGGTTGCAAGCGGTTCCCTCTATACCTGTATGTACTATCCATCTCTCTATATTTGTTCTCATCACCTTTTCAGCTGTGGGGATCATCGGCGCTACCGTCATGCCGCACAGTCTCTTCCTTGGATCCCATCTCGCAACTCAAGATCGACTAACAAAGGATCCTGATTTACCCAAATTCTCATCTACAGAGTCGCCTCAGATGACATTATTACAGCGCATGCTTCGATCCATACGTCACATGTTCAGCCGGAGAAGGCTCTTCAATATTTCCCGCTCGGACGAAACCATATATCCGCGCAACGTCTTGACACACGCTGATCGGGAGAACAACACACACTACTTTGTCAGATCGCATATATACCACGGCATGGCTGATGTTATAATAAGCTTGATGGGTTTGGCTGTTGTCATCAACTCCGCGTAGGTATCGACAAGTCAGCTTACTCGGTATCGCTCTGAGCGTTTGATCACAGGCTCCTTATTCTTTCGAGTGCTGTTTTCTATTATAACTCTGGGGCGTATGGAAGCCAATCCCCGGCGAGCTTGTTCGATGCCCACTCGCTAATTAAAGACGCTATTGGAAACGGCAGGTGTAGGTCGTTTGAGAATGCTGACTTGCTAATCCGCAAACGTAGGTGCTGCTCTCCTGTTCGCTCTGGCTCTGCTCGCTTCAGGTCAGAGTGCGTCCATAGTTGCTACCGTGGCCGGTCAGAGCGTTTCTGAAGGGTTTCTGCGCTGGAAAGTCTCGGTAATAATTTCTTCACTTGGTCTCCCGCTTTGTGGCGTATTGACGGATATGCTTACTAGCCAACGCTGCGCCGTCTGATCACTCGCACACTTGGGCTCATCCCGTCCGTCGTCGTCGCTTGTGTCGTCGGCGAGAACGGCATCAACGCATTACTCGTCGGAACTCAGGTCGTCTTGTCCATCATACTTCCATTCATCGTGTTTCCACTCGTCTATCTCACCTCGTCGTCACGCATCATGTCCGTCAAGTCGGACGCAGAGTCTCCATCTCCATCGCCAGAGCAACTCGGCACTGCTGCCCCGTCACCCCGTCACGACGTCAACCATACGGATACCCTGACAAGCAAGGAACCTGGTTTCCAAGACAAAGTAGTCAACTTTAGCAACAGCAGGGTTGTGAGTGCAGTAGGGTATCTCATCTGGCTTGTCATCCTCGTGGCCGATGTTTATGCATTGGTCACGTTGTAGAATTAGGGTACAGTTCTTGGACAAACGGCCATAGAATAGAGTAGAATAATGGACACTCGAATTCTTGGTCGAGCGCGAAGGACTACAGAGAAAAAACCATGTAAATATATCTGACGAGATCGTTGGATGTCCCTGAATTCGACACAAACCATCAAGATGCTTCTCGCCGAAGTGGATTATGCATTTATGATCCCTGCTCCCCATCCGAGTATCTAGGGCTTGACGAATGCATTCCTCCTCAGCTTCATTGTCGAGCGTTCCAACGGACGCTTGGACCCTCAATACATTGGTTACACCTTGTCGCAAAACCTGATAAATAGGAATCCAGGCTTACTGGACGAGCTATGCGATGCTTGCGAGAAGAAACCATGCTACGAGATTCGTAAGTTGGGTACGTGTGGTATTATCGCTATATCGTCAAGTTCACGATGAATCCTACAGACATCCTTCAGCGCGTCGTTATCATCGGAGATATATCTTGCCGTACACCATCAACTTGAACAAACCAGTTAAGAACACCCATAAAATTGGATCTATCCAATGGTAATTTCGGCCGGTCGCCCCACCAACCAATACCCGGTACTACATGTTTTGTCGTTCCTCGCCGTGATACCATGAGGATTGATTTATTTTCTTTCGCCTCCAGCGTATAAACGTCATACTTAGCATCGGATCCACCTCCGTGCAACGACATTCCTTGAACTATATCAGTCTATATTGGTGTTTCAGCCGATGCTTCTAAATCAAACGTGATGAACGACAACTGAAACCATCGATCGCCGCCGAACACGTAAGGTCTAAAGTAAAAGAGGCTCGGAACCATCCATGCGCGCACCGAGGCCCGACGACCTCATATCGTCGTCAGTCATGCTGACCCTAGATCCATCATAACGCCCCATCTGTATCGGTGACGTACGCTTGCGACAAACACCTGCCCCGCCGATCACCAAATGGAGTGTCACTCCTGTCAGTGTTCATATGTCATGGTCCTGTCAGCGATCACTATCGGAAACGATATGTCGGGCGGCTCACCATGACGCGTGTTTCTATGTGTCTTGCAACGATCTATTAAGGGGGTGACTGCGGTGACGAACTCAATGGACCGAGATGCCCGACTCGGAGGCCGCAACGTCGATATTCTGTCCAGTTTTTTTTTTTTGCACGTACTGCATTTCTCGTGGTACGCGTTTGCGGAGTGCGCATTGCGGCCGTGCAGTAAGTCGGTGACGATACGAACACTGCGATGTCCTGTGGATTCGTTGCAAGCATCAGACGATCGTACGACAAATCGGAAAAAAAAGGACGTCGGTAACCGAATATCAGCATTTGAGCGCCACCGCGGATTTGAATCCATGCGACTACATAGGAGCGCTGTCCAACTTAGGGCTGGGCCGGGTGCTGCCTTGCGCGTTTAACCATATGTTTTGATAGGGAAACGGCACGACCCTGGCAAGCGAGGGACCACATTGACAGTCGGGATGGGCGCCGTTCGGACGCTGATCGTGTTCAGATCCGCCGCCGACCCACTGGCACGTTTTGAGATCACGGTGTTTGTAAAGCGGGACCGAGATAGCTCTCCATCTCGAGAAGCTCGGACTCGGATTCTCACTCGCAGATCCAATATATACCCAAGGCTTGAGCATTTGATGATCAATGTCTAAATCACCTAACCAAAATCAAGACAACACGTCTGAGAGGCCTATCGAGCATGTTCCAGCACATCGTCACCGTCAATGAACAACGCCAAGGAATACGAATTTTATAAAAATAGCGTACTGCAAGTATTTACAGAGAAACAGCGGATGCCGCATAGGTCTGACAACCGAGGGAATCACTCGATGAACACGGCATGGGATGGCTCGCGTGTCGTTTAACTCCGTTTTTGAGACGCCTATCAGGAGAGCGTCAAAAGGGAACAAAAGGGAACAAGCGAACGACTTACAAGGAAGGCCATCAGTTGTTGATATCCTGGGCCACCCGGTTGAGGAGCACCCGGGGGCAAACTAGACATGGGAGGCGGAGAGATCATCTGCGGAGGTGGCGGAGGCATTCCATACTGCGGAGGAGACGATTGTTGGGGTGCCAACGGAGGTTGCTGGGTAGACGACTGTTGAAGTAACGCAA
>JBBPNX010000736.1:0-14653 GCA_038091155.1 Harrya chromipes
CCTCATTCCTCCGGTCTAGGTCTTGCTCTCCTTTTGCTATTGGCTTATGCTATTCTTGTTATCTATGACATCATAGCTTAGTGATACCTTAGTCATTGGACTGGATTACTAATAGTGGGTAGCTGTACGTATATAAGGCTTCCATGTACTTCGAGTAGCCCCAGTCCTATCAATAACTGTGATTCACCCCATAGTGCATTGGTATTAGTGACTAAGCCGTTCCTTGTCTGATTCCCTTTAATCCTACGTCTATCGGTATCCGAAGACAACACTACTCTTTTATCGTTATTCTTCTTGTGGTTGGGTTGGTTACTGCTCAGAGTGCCGTTAGTCGTGCGACCCATGTACTGTGGCCATCGTATCGCAACAATGGGGTACTGGATCAAACCTGACTAAACAAAGTAAACAAAGCACACTTGACCAAACAAATCAAACAAAGCACATCTGACCAAACAAACCAAACCTGACCAAACAAACCAAACATACTAAACCTGACCAAACAAACCAAATATACTAATCTTGACCAAAGAAACCCAACAAACCAAATTTGACCAAACAAAGGAAACATGACCAAACAAATAAAAACTGACCACACCAAACAGACTACATCTTTCCAAACACACTATACATGACCAAACAAAATACACCTTGTCAAATATAACCAAATATATGATCAAATACACTATATCTTATCAAAAATAAATATTGTCAAATAAACAAACAAACAAAATATCACCAAACATGATCAAATTAAACAATTTTCCCTCTCTTTCTCCCCATGACCCCTCCCCCCCCTCCTCATCACCCCCTCGATCTAGCCAGTTAGGTACCTTGCTAGAGAGAGCTGGAGAGTCTGTCAAGCTGTCCAGGTCTGTCTAGTCTGGACCAGTCTATCTAATCTTGTCCAGCTGAGGGTTGGTTTGCTGATGTAGACTCATTCTCCTTGCTCACCATTGCTCTGGGGTACTCCCCCATCATCTAGACCTTCCATGGGATGCATTCAATGCATCTGATGCGACTGATTTGGCTTCAATGCGATCATTTGATCTGGTGAGTCTTTTTGCTCAGTTCTGCTCTGCTGACCTTTCTAGATCGCATTTTGAGCTTTCCACGTCATTGTGGTGGGTTCGGAGGTTGGTAGGATGTCTGGGATGATGGCTTGGTAGTTTGGATGGTCTAGGTATGCCGCGTTTTGTTTGTGTTATGACCTTATAGTCAAAGCACCAAACACTAATACTTCAGGGAACATGCTAAGTTCTGCACAAACAGACAAGAGCAGAGTAAGAGCAGAGAGGAAGATAGTCCTTGACCTAAGGCTGGGATGACCCAAGAACCAAATAAATATGACTGGGAAAACGACTGTAGGTACAGGCAGGTACTTATATTGTTGGACTGTCTGTGACTAAGCATGACTAATGAGATAGCAAGAATAGCCATCCAATGGCATAAAAGATGCCTATCAGCACATGTAGAAAGCATGTCAAAGTATGATGTATCATGGGAGCGATCTGGTTAATTGGGAAAGTAAAGTTACTAGTATCTAGAACAATCTGGCTAAGTCTAGGCCAGTATCCATAAAGGGAACCCTAACCCTAGTCTAGGATAAGGATAATTATAAGAGTTAAGTTAAGTAAAAAGTTTGAAAATCGTAACACTACCCCCTCTTTAGGACTTGTATTCCAGACAAGTACCTGAATAAGGGGTTTCAGTAAGATTTTCATATGGAGAGAACAGAGTTCTGAAGTCCAAGATGGAAAGTCCACAGAGTTTTCTTGGGGCCGAGGGATTGGATTGGAGGCATGGAAGCTTTTTACTAAATCGGGAGAATTCTCAACATTCTCAACTGGCTCCCATGTCCTATCGGTTTTGTTAGAGTCGTGCAACTCTGAAGTTAAGTTTGATCAGAAGGATGTCAGCTTCACCATATGTGGTGCGCCCTTGTCAAAAGTCTTGTCCTGGATTTCAGAGACAAAGGTCGGAGGGTCGGAGATATGACTTAACACTTAGGAAGTGAAGTCAAGCAGATAGTAAGACTGTTGAGGTCTTTCAAGGAGTTTGGATGGAGTAGAAAATAAAACTAATATTCAGACTGAAGGGAACAAGGTCGGAGTACTATGGTTTATATACTTGGAGAGGAATGGAGATTAGTAATGGAGTAAAAGAGATTGATAAGAGACTGAGTAAGATGGAATAGACAGGGAGCATATAACCGGAGTGGAGTCAGGTATGTACGAAGACCGGAGCTGTACTGTTAAGTGAGACACAGGTTACAAGAGTATTCTACAATGTGAGACTAGTATGAAAGGAGATAGGATGAAATGGACGAATGGAGAAGGTCTAAGTATTGAAGTCCAAAGATCAGGAGTTGTGCTCGGGGCGAGATCATCTCAGAGTTGTGAATCACTTCAGCCTCCTCCTCATCATCTCGCCAGTGTATTGTGCTATTTCTTTTTGCTTAATTTATTCGGCGCTCTCAATTTCGCTTGCCTCACATCGTTATCACTCATGTCTGGAGATGGACCTTCGTCCAGTCAAACTCGCTCCAGCCCACCAACCCAAACCTGTGAGTCTGAGTCGGGACTACTCTCACACGGACCACAAAGAGCACTTGAAGTCGTTGAGTGGTACCAGCGATCAGAACTCCCGAGAAATTCTGCCTTACTTGCCACGATGCAAGCACTCTCTTCTGGCAAGGTTGAAGTCTCCACCGAGGAGCTTATCCAATCTCTCCCCATGTACATTGCCATGCTCGACCAAATCAATGCCACTCATCAACTGCATCACTCCCAGTTTGGACAAGCATCTCCTGACTTGCGACATCTCTCTTCTCAATCCCATCACTTCTCAGGCTCTCAAGGTGGTGAGAAAGAGAGAGAGAGAGGATCTGTTAGATCTGAGGTCTCTTCAGGACGATCATCGGATGAAGAGGTGGAGAGTCCTGCCAAACGGTCTAGATCTTCCATCAATGAGAATCACTTCCCTTGGAAATCCTCGGCAACCCTGAAACGAGCTCAGCTCAATGGGGATATCCAGTCCTCCCTTGTCCTCCTTGAAGAATAGGCTGTCGATCCCACTTTTGTCCAGCGCAAGCTCGTTCTCTCCCCAGGATGTCCCGATTTTCCAGCATATCAATGGCTCAACATTGTCAAAGGACGAGCGGTCGATCTTGCCAAGGCACTTGGAGCGCACTATTCCACAGACCTCGATGACAAACAAACTCAGGACCTCGGGGATCTCTTCCAAATCTCAATCAAAATCCCAATCCAATCCAAAGTCATTCGCACTCATGGGGACTGGGTTATTGCATTTGGAAAAACCATCCAAGCCGTTGCTTATGCTCTACCAGGGAGATATGCCAAATACCTTGGCTATCAGACCCATATGTCCGGGCTTTTCACAGCGATCCAACCAGCCTTCCATGACCGCATCATTGAGCTCGATAAATCCATCCAGCAAAGGACAGCAAATCAACCGCACCTATGCCTCACTGATTTTGCCTAGTTCAAAGACTTACGAACCATTCACCTCACCACCTATGGCATGGGTGCGATTGCCTCAGGTGCCAGTTTTTCCTCCCAAAGGAAATGAGATTGAGGACCATCCACTTTTGGACTCCGAGATCCCTGTCACAACTGGAATCGAGGCTCCTGTCGTCAGGCAGCATCTGAATGCCCATATGAGCAAGTCTGTGATCACTGTGGGTGTAGAGGAGCTCACTGATGTACAGAACACTCAGAGCCAAAACCTCAATCTGCAGGTCAGTCAGGGTCCAAAGCATAGGCGTTTCATGTTCTGGGACCCAAAAGCTGCTTTGCGTAGCAAAACTGTTCAATGGACCGAATTTGCAGAGCCCCTTCCTTCACCTCCTGATACTGAGTTCAGGAATGTTGAAGCACTCGAAACTATCCGTAATCATCCTGATCTCTTCACTGTCTCCACTCCTATCAATATTGACCATTTTGAATCACTTCTCTCGACTCATCCCAACCAACCTTTTGTAGCCTCAGTTTGTAAAAGGCTTCATGAAGGTTTCTGGCCTTTTGCCCATACTCATTATGGGGAGTGGCCTCTGACTTGGGACAACTCTCAACGAATTGCAAAATCTCATGACAAGTTGGTTTTTCTTCGTGCACAGATTGAGAAAGAAGTTCTTGTTGGACGTTTTTCTTCCTCCTTTGGACCTGATCTCCTGCCAGGAATGTACTCCATGCCCATCCATGCTGTCCCCAAGCCCAGTTCAAGTAAGTTTCGCCTTGTCACTGATCACAGTGCTGGAGAATTTGCTCTCAACAACATGATTTCACGCGATGATATTGCTGGAGTAACTCTCGACAACGTTCAAGACCTTGGAAATGCACTTCGCTTTCTCAGATGTCAGAATTCAAATATTGACCTTATTCTCTGGAAAGCAGACGTTTCTGAAGCCTACCACCAAATGCCTATGCATCCTCTTTGGCAAATCAAGCAGATCATCACTTTCAATTCTAATCGCCATGTTGATCACCAGAACGTTTTCGGTGGATGAGCGTCCCTGCGCATCTTCCATGCCTTCATGTCTCTCGTGACCTGGATTGCAGTCATGAAACTTCTAAACTCCTTTCTCTACATCTATGTCGACGACTCTTTTTTGGCCCAGCAGAAGGGAGAGGTTCTTTTCTATTAGCATTATGGAAAATATCTCCCCTCAAATCTTGTTCTTCTTCTCCGGCTTTGGGACTCCATAGGCCTTCCTCATGAGGAAAAGAAGCAGGTTTTCAAGGATGAACTTCCTGTTATCAGTTTTGAAGTGCACCCAAATCTTATGCACATCCGCATGACCACGGAATCCAAACAGCTCTTGATCAACACTCTCCTCAGCTTCACATCTCACGGAACTCATCACCCTTTAAGGGAGTTTCAGTGCATTGCTGGTCACCTTAATTGGATACTCAATGTTCATTCTCTTCTTCGTCCTGGGCTCTGTTCTCTTTACACCAAAACAACTGGGAAACTCCACCAAAAGGCCCCTATTTGGGTCAACCGGAATGTTGAACGTGAGCTTAAATGGGTTGTAGCTCATCTTGTCAAATCAGACGGGATCTTCATTCTGCATTCAGAGTCATGGGCTTGTCATGAGCTCCATGACTCTATCCTTCGTGTCTATTGTGATGCCTCACCTGTGGGGTTGGGTTTCTGGTATCCATCTCTTAACCTGGGCTTTGTAGCTCGACTCGACGACACTCAAGATCAACCCATTTTCTTTTATGAATGCCTTTGTGTCTGTTCTGTAATGCTGGATTTGATCCCATGTCTTTCATACGGAGCTGGACTCGCTGTCTTTACAGACAACATCAACACTGTCCAGCTTTTCAACTCACTTGCCGCTCTTCCCCCATACAACTCAATGCTCATCCTTGTCATCGACTCTTTTATCCAGTCTGGGGTGGACCTTTGTGTATTTCATGTTCCAGGAATCCATAACCAAGTTGCTGATCTCCTTTCTCATTGCCGTCTTGCTGAGGCCCGTTTGGCTTGTGCCGAGATTCTTATCTCACCTTTCCAACCCCCTCATCAAATGCTGGGGGCAGCCAAAAAATGAACTTACCATCCTTGATTTGCTCCAGACAACCTCTGCACGTTGCATGGAGCATGGAGCGTCTTTTAACAGAATGCTCAATTTGCCTTGGTCTGTCCATTGATCATTCTACCCAAAACTCATACTCCTCTGCATTAAACTCCTATTTGGGTTTTTGCAGCCTTCATCAACTCAACCCTTTTCCCTCTGTTGACACACTTTCTCTATACATCACTTTCATGTCCTGTCATATCGAACCACACTCAGTCCGTACTTATCTCACTGGAATTGTTAATGAGCTTGAGCCTTCCTATCCAATCATCCATGAGAATCGCTGTGCCCCGCTTGTTGTTCGCACACTCAAGGGGGCTATGTGTTGTTTCTCACATCCAGTTACGCAAAAGAATCCTCTTTCTCATCATGACTTTCATCAGGTCATCAACTCGATCCCAGCTCCACTCGCCCATGATGATCTTTTGTTCATCACTCTGCTTCTATTGGGTTTCTATGGTTTGTTGCACCTTGGGGAACTTGTCCAACCAGATAACTTGTCACTCCAGAACTATTACAAAACATCCTGGTGTCATTCAGTTTGCCTCTCAGATTCTTTGTACTCCTTTCAGATCCCACGTTCCAAATCTTCTCCCTTTCTTTCGGCGCTTTTTAATCACCCGTGACCTACGTCTCTGCCTTTTCCCACAGCTTTGGCTTCGCAGTGACGGATCTGTGCCCACATGCTCTTGGTTCTTGCGCCAACTCCATGCCTTCTTTCCTAAATTCATTGGTGGGCGTTCTATGCGTGCTGGAGGTGCAACTTCACTTGCTGCTGCGGGTGTCCCTCTTACCCAGATCCAAGCCATTGGATGTTGGCGCTCAGATACCTTCGAGCGCTATATCTGCCGGCATCCAACTCTCCTACAAGCTGTGCTGTTTCATGGTCGATCAATTCATGATCCCCCGTTTGCAGAGTAACTTTTTCTCCACTTGTCTCATCATTGGTTCATATCTTTCCCTCTTATACATATATATAACTCCTTTCCCTCCCTCCCTCCCTTCTTAATACCAATTTATAGCGCATCTTGTGGCTTTATTGGCCGTTTTTTCGTGTATCTAGCTCCTCCTGTATGCCACCCGAGTCGCCATTGCTGCGTGACTCATTATCTGCTGGCTTTACGGTGTGGCATGTCACCCCTCACTGAAGGTTGATTAGTTGAGTTTAATTTTATTTACACAAAGCTGATCAGTCGAAGTGGCTAACATCTGCGCCTCGCCCTTGCCAGTCGCCACCTCCTTTTTTCTTTCTCCGCCTGGTGTGACTATAGGAGTACAGATCGATCCTTTCTTTCCTAGCCTCCTCATTGTGTCACCAGGTGTGTTTTCATTGTTTTTTGGAGCTTTTCTCCCAGGTCTCATTGTCTTGCCAGTGTATTGTGCTATTTCTTTTTGCTTACCCATCCCTCCTGCACCCATTTTGTGTATCTAGCGCATCTCGTGGCTTTATTAGCCGCTTTTTTTGTGCCGTTTTTTTTGTGTATCTAGCTCCTCCTGTATGTGCATCTTGTGGCTTTATTGGCCGTTGACTCGTTATCCGCTGGCTTTACGGTGTGGCGTGTCACCCCTCACTGAAGGTTGACTCAAAAAATGAGGTTGTCCAGAGATCTCAGAGTTGGACTTGTGCAAAATGTGGGATATGACAGTATCCCCCTCTTAGGCCTGAACCCCTGAAGGCTGTAAGCGAGAGACAATAGAGACAAAGTGAAGTCAAAGTGGATTTGTGGAGTCCGATGTTGGAATCAGATGTGGAGTTCGCCATATATAAGTCTGGTGGATTCTGCCTTTTCTCCTTAACTTCCAACCACCACATCCAATAACAACAACATCAGAAACTGGAGCAACAAACACCTCAAGGAGAGTGACAATGATAGCGATGAGCTGTTCAAGGCGAAGGTGGTGGAGTGACATCAGTGCATAAAGGTGTGGAAGGAGGAGGAGGAGCAGAAGAAAGCAGAGGAGGCATGGAGGAAGGTGGAGGAGGCGGAGAAGGCGAGAAAAATCGCTGAGGAGAGGTGAATCAAGGAGACCGAGGAGGTGGCCAAGAAAAGGGTGAGTTATGGTTCGTTCAAGTGCAGCCGACTCTAACGGAGTTGACAGGCTCAGGAGGTTCAAGCGGAGCAGAGTACTTCAAAGGAATGAGACCTGTGCGTGAGGTGCACCACATCGGGAATTGAGTGTGTTCTTGGAGAAGGGGAGAAGGGGAAGGCGTGCACGGCTTGCCAGAGGGCGAAGCTGAAGTGCCAGGTGCCAGGAGAGGAGAAGATGGAGAAGAGGCAGAGGAAGCGCGTGGACGATGACAAGGGGCTGAAGAAGAAAAAGACGAAGTCCGAGTCTGTGGAGGTGGTGGAGGCTGGGCTGAGCAGGAACTGGAGCAGCGTGGAGAGCATTGGAGGGGATTTGGAGATGGTGGCAGTCTTGAAGTAGATCATCACTATCTTCAAGGTGCAAACCAGGCGACTGGATCATCTGATGGAGCAGGTGGAGAGGGTGGCAGACTGGGTGGAGGAGTTGGCACAGCTGAAGGGGGAAGAGCTGCACAGAGTATGGGAGCTGGAGTTGGAGCCGGAGGAAGAGGATGCCAACATGATGGTTGGAGTTGAGGAGGAGGTGATGGAGTTGGTGAAGGAGAGGTTGGAGTTGTACAATGAGCAAGATGTAGAGAAGTTGAGGGAGGACATGGCTAAAAAAAGGAGTAGATAGAATGTTTCCTTGTTTGTAATAATTGGTTTTCATCCTTATGTGGAGTGAGGTCCGGGTTTATCTGGATATCAGAGATGGAACTCCATGATGATGTCAGAAGCGTGTCCAAGTTCAGTGGCCAACAACCAAGAAGTTTCTTCATCAGTTCCTTTGTAACCCACCCAGCGTACCAAGTATAATAACTTGCAATTCTTCCTGCATCAGTCTATCTTGGAGTCAAGGATTTTGGAGATTTTGTATTCCGGTTCGCTGTCTACTTCAATTGGAGGTGGTGGGGATTGAACACAATTAGGTATAGTGTTTTGGATGCAAGGTTCCAGTTGAGAGACGTGGAACACCAGATGTACGGACTTCATGGAGTCGGGAAGATGGAGCGTGAAGGAATGGGTTCCAGCTTGAGCAATGATGTTGAATAGCCCTAAGTTTTTATAGGAGAGTTTCTTAGAGGGCCGGGTAGTTCTGAAATACTTAGCCTTGACAAATACCTGATCTCCGACTGTGAAGCCTGGAGCTGGAGTTCGCTTGGCATCAGCAGGTCCTTGGTATTGCTCTTGAGTGTGGGCCATTTCCTCTTGGAGCAATTGGTGGAGAGAGTCAAGATCAATGGAGTATTTGCATACACATGCAGAGGTCAGGTCTCTTTCGGGGTAGATGGAGATGTTAGGATGGTAGCCTTTGTTGGCAAAGAATGGAGAGACACCGGTGGTGTTACAAATTTCCACTCCTCCAACTCAGGTCTCTACTCAGTGTTCGTCTATTTCGATGACATTGTCCCCCTAGAGCTCCCTGGACCCTTATTCTCATATGGACCTTATGGCACCCCCCATTCCCCTTCTGTGTATAACGGGTGGACATACCTGACGGACTAGATCCATTTCCCAATATGTAATTGGGACACCATGTTCCTTATGTGTTAACCGTTAGACTTTTCCCTTTTTCATTTCCCCGCTCTCCCGATTACCTTGTATGCTTAGCAGGACTCTGTCCCTACCTTCTGACTTCACCCGAGATCCCTATCTCCCCTTTTAGATCTATCTCTCAATTGGACACTCTGACTCCTCATCATCCTCTTGTATGACTCCTGCCCCCTATCTTTCCCAGTATAAAGACCCAGCGCATGTACAGTAGTTCTCCAGCTAGTTCTATGCAATACCAGCATGGTTATCTTTGCTCTCTGAGCTGTGCTCGAGAAACCAACCAATCACCAAGGATCCTGGACACCCCTCCTGTGAGACGACCCCTCGCTCGACATCCACCAGATGCCTCCCCTGCCAAACCAATACACCCAAGGGGGTTCATTTCAAACCCCCTTCTATCCCCTCTCCAAGGATAAGCTTCATTCCAAGGATTGAGCACATGAACACAAGTCGAATGCAAGTCGAACATAGGAGCCCCTAAGTCGAACATAGTGTAACTACGCTTAGCGTTAACAGGTGGTGGTGCTTGGAGCATTGTTGTATGAGAACTCTGTGAGAGGCAGGAGTTCGGACCAGTTATCCTATTGATAGTTACAATAGATTTGGAGATATTGTTCCAGGGTCTGGTTCATATGCTCTGTCTGGCCATCTCTTTCAGGGTGATAACCGGATGTGAAGTGGAGCCAGATGTCTAAGGCTTTTCCAAGAGACCTAAAGAAGTGCAACACAAATTCTGATCCATGATCAGATGTGATGTAAGAGGGAACTCTGTCTTTAGAGAACATATGGAGAAGGAACAACTTAGCCAAGTCCAGAGATGTGATCATGTTGTAGGTAGGGATGAAGATGCACTGTTTTGACAGGCAATTGACTACAACTAGGATGGAGGTGAATCCGGAGGATGGAGGAAACTGTTCAATAAAGTCCCTTGATATGGAGTTCCAGGGACATTCGGGGATGGGGAGTTGTTTGAGTAATCCATAAGGCTTGTGT
Organism: Harrya chromipes; assembly: GCA_038091155.1. Taxonomy (NCBI): domain Eukaryota; kingdom Fungi; phylum Basidiomycota; class Agaricomycetes; order Boletales; family Boletaceae; genus Harrya; species Harrya chromipes. The sequence continues at coordinate 10,219 of JBBPNX010000736.1, forward strand.
TGTGGAACTTTTGTGTGAGCACAGGAGGTACAGGAGGAGATATACTCCTTGACAAATGTCCTGATTCCAGGCCAAGTGTATTAGCAGAGAATGAGTTCCAGAGTACGGTTTTGTCCGAAGTGTCCAGAGCGTGGATGGTCATGTTTGTATTGGAGAACTCAGAGTCAGAGATCGTTGGAGTCAGGGACATAGATGTGATTGTCTAGATGCAAGAATCCGTCTGAGTTGATGTTCCAATGAGACTCCGAGGGTTCAGACAAGGACATGTGTACTATAGCCATTGGATCAGGGGGAAGTGTGGAGAGGAAATCTTTGTGGAGTGTTTTGAGGTCAAAGAGGGTGCTTGCTTGGAGTACTGGAGCAGCGAGACATGTTGCTCTAAGGGAGGACATGAGTTTTTCTTGGATAAAAATGGGTTTGAAGTTGTGGGGATTGACATGAGTGTAGTCCCTATCCCCCTCTTTGGGATAGATGTCCCATCGGTGAGTAAGGGCATCAGGTTTCATCAGCAAAATTTAATTTGTCTGTCCAGACCCTCCAGCCCCCATAGATATGTCCTAGTCTGACTAGGTCTGTAAAAACCTATAGATGGTCTGTTGGAGGTCTGTTGGAGGTCTGTGGATGTCTGTTGGAGGTCTGTGAATAGTCTGTGGATGGTCTGTTGGAGGTCTGTGGAAGGTCTGTGGATGGTCTGTTGGAGGTCTGTGGAAGGTCTGTGGATGGTCTGTGGAGGGCTGTGAGGATATTAAATATACCATAGTGGTATCACAAAAATATCATTCATATTAGTAGTACTCACTAGTACACACATAGCTATTACTACACATATATGTAACTCAACTATTACACCAATTATACTATTATGTTTGCAAACATTACTATGTATCATAGAAATTAAATGTGGTCCCCCACCATGAAAAGTGTTATGACCATAGATATTACTATATATCCTAAGTCATATATATAACCCATTAGGCTTCTTTTTAGTACACTTTTTAGTACACTTTTTAGTACACTTTTTAGTACACTTTTTAGTACACTTTTTAGTACACTTTTTGACTACACTCAGCTACACTTTTGACTACACTTTTTGACTACACTTTTCTACACTTTTTAATACACTTTGTCATACACTTTTACTACACTTTTACTACACTTTTTCACTACACTTGTCAGTACACTTTTTGTTATGTTTTTTACTACACTTTGTTAACTATACTGTTTACACTTTACACTACACTTGACATGTAGTAAAGTGTACAAAAATGTGTATGAAAAGTGTATGAAAAAAGTATATTACAATGTGTAGAAGAGTGTAGTAAAAAGTGTAGTAAAAAGTGTAATAGAAGTGTAATAAAAAGTGCAATCAAAAGTGTAGTCAAAAAGTGTAGTAAAGTGTAGTAAAGTGTACAAAAAAAGTGTAGTACAAAGTGTAATAAAAAATGTAAGAAAAAGTGCAATCAAAAGTGTAGTCAAAAAGTGTAGTCAACAAGTGTAGTCAACAAGTGTAGTCAAAAAAGTGTAGTCAAAAGTGTAGTAAAGTGTACGCAAAAAGTGTAGTAAAAAGTGTAGTGTCTGTTGGGTCTGTGGGGTCTGTGTAAGAACCACTCAAAATAGCGATCGTCTCAGGGGTCACGTCAAGGCCCGTGCAAACAGATATGAGGAGAGTTTATGAGAAGAGGACTAGTAGTCAGTTAGACCAGGCTTTCACCGTGAATCCAAATGAATACAACTGAGGGAAAGACTACGATACATGAGGGTTTATATACTATGGCTACAGTGATGACTAATCGTCCATGAGGCAAATGCATGTTGTACACGTGTGAGATAACAATAATAGTAGCCAATGGCAGAAAAAGAGCTTATCAGAAGTATGACGTAGTGTGGGAGCGAACCGGTAAAGATAGAAAGCGAAGTAACCGGGTCTAGAACGATCTGGCCAAAGGAAGTCTAGACCAGTATCTATAAAGGGAATCATAAGTTAGGGTCAGGGGTTAAGTTAGGTTAAAGTCTTTGAAAATCGTAACAGTCTGTGGGGTCTGTGGATGGTCTGTGGAGCCTGTGGACAAAAGGCAGTTTGCTGATTAAGTTAGCTCCGAGGCATCTGGGTCTGAAATGACATGTTGAATTGACTGAGGAACTCTGACCAGCAAGCTTGTTGCCGAGTCAGGAGTTTCATGGTGGAGAAATATTCGAGATTTTTGTGGTCGGTGACTACATCGACTGGAGTGCTGGAGCCTTCAAGGTAATGTCTCCAGGTCCAGAATGCTTTGTAAATAGCAAGAAGTTCCTTGTCATGGGTATCATAGTTGAGCTCTGGAGCAGATAAAGTCTGAGAATAATACATGACTGGCCGGATTTCATCATCGGAACAGCGGATGGAAAGAATTCCGGCAATAGCATAGTTGGAGGCATCTGTCTCTATAATGAGGGGAGCATTAGGGATCCAATGAGTCAGGATAGGTGTGGAGGTGAAAGCATTCTGAAGATTCTGGAAGGAGGAGAGGCAGTTGTCACTGAAGTTCCACAGAGTACCTTTGCGAGTAAGGCGAATCAAAGGAACAATGATATTGGAGTAATTGGAGATGAAACGCCGGTAGAAATTTGCAAAACAGAGGAAGGACTCAATGTCCTTAACCTTGCGAGGTTCGGGCCAGTCTTGAATGGATTTGATTTTCTCTGGAGACATGGAGAGACCGGAGGGAGAGAGCTGGTATCCAAGATACTTGGTGGATTCTGTGGACCATTTGCATTTTTTGGGTTTGGTGTAAAGTCTGTGCTTGCGGAGTCTTTGGAGGACCTGTCGGACATGCTCCCGGTGGGAAGCTTTGTCCTCAGAGTAGATTAATATGTCGTCCAGGTAGACTATAATGCAAACATCTAGCAAATTATCGAAGATAGTGTTAATGAACTGCTGGAATGCTGCAGGAGTGTTAGTCAAGCCGAAAGGCATGATGAGCCACTCATAAGATCCATAGCGCATGTGGAATGAGGTTTTCCATTCATCTCCTTTGGTGATGTGGACTAAGTGGTAGGCGTGCCGGAGGTCGATTTTGGTATAGATTTTTGCATGGCTCGGAGCATCGAGGAGATTGGAGATATGAGGAAGTGGGTAGTGGTCTTTCTTTGTGATTTTGTTCAGTCCTCTGAAGTCAACGCAAAGGCGGAGTGAGCCGTCCTTCTTGTGGACAAAGAGAACCGGAGTGGCATGAGTGGAGGAGGGCGGATGAAGCCCATGGCGAGATGCTCATTGAGGAATGTCCAGAGGGACCCAAGTTCAGAGGGAGAGAGAGAATAGGTGGTTCCCAGTGGGGGAGACACACCTTCCTCTAAATCAATCTTAAGGTCGTGCTTGCGATGCAGAGAGAGTGTGGATGCTTTGCTCTTACTGAACACATTGGGGAAGTTGTGGTATTCCGGAGGAACAGTGGAGAGATCGACAGGGATTTCAGAGGAGGTGGAGGCTGAGCGAAGCTTGGTCTCCTGGGGACAGAGTTGCAGGCTAAATTGAACTGATCCTTCAAGGTGACAAGCCAATGCAAAGGCAGCTGCATTGACAAGTGTGATGGGAGGAGCCTTTCACTCGGAGAAACGCGGTGGATTGGAGGGTGGTGTCAGCCAGAGGAGGTAATGCTGGAGGCTGCGGAGATGAGCTTGGAGGGGTCAGACTGGTGTGTTCAGGTGTGCGGAACAAGATACTGCTAGATACCCAATCAATCAACAGATTGTGGTGGGTCAGCCAGTTATGTCCTAGAACAAGGGAACACGAGCCATCCAATGGGGTGACATAGAATGTTTGGAGTGATATCACTGGTTTCGAAATGTATGGAGAGGTCGATCACTTGAGTAATGGTGGAGTTGGATGTTCCATTGAAGAGTTGGAGTTGGAGTGGAGGTACGGAGTAAGTAGAAAGTCCATGGTCATTAACAAATGATGTATCTATGAAACAATTGGAGGAGCCAGAGTCTACAAGCACAGGAAAAGAAGGAATATTGTACGAAACAATAGAGACAGAGAGCATAAGAGATTTGGGATCTGAAAGAGTGGATGCATTGAGATGTAACTCCTTTGGTGCATGGCAGAGCTTCGGAGGTCACGGACTATTTTTTTGCCTCTGTGCAGGAGGTATCTGGTTTGGCTTCCAGAGTTATGGTCTTTGTCGCACGAGCCTTGGGTGCCCTAGAAGTAGACTTAGAGCAATCTTTAGCTACATGTCTGGATTTTCTGCAGAACATGCAGAGGTTGTTGTTGAAACAGCGCTTGCGTTCTTCTGTAGTAAGCTTACTGCCCTTGCCTAACTTTGAGGATGTTACGCGGGAGCGTACAATCACTAGACTCTATACCAGCTAACTCTTAGGCGGCGATGTCTCACCCACGCCTTCGAGCTAGGAATCGAGAACTGGATCCGAAGGCAGCGACGTCCGTTAGGAAGAG
>JBBPNX010000737.1:0-14646 GCA_038091155.1 Harrya chromipes
TGACTGAATCTTTCATCCCGGAAATGATTTCCGCTAAGCATCCGATAGCAGACGACTTGTCACTCAATGATCGATTCTCTCCCTGCAGTCCCATTATCAGGCATTCATTTGAATGTGGATAGTACTACGACTCACGTAATATTTCGCGATCAGAGGGAAGAACGTTGAGAAAGCCTGGGCAAAGTCAGTGCCCATTGCGTTTGCCAACGCTGCAACAAGATCTCCAGCCGATGAGATAAGAACCGAGTCGTACTCGGCCTGGTCTTCTGGTGCCTCCTCGTTCTCATCTTGATCTGGATCTTGCTGACAGAGCGCCTTCTGACTCAAAACCTGGATAGCAATATTGCAGATTTGCTCGACGTCTGAAGGAGTATTAGCGAAGTTAAGGAGAATGCTGCGAACCCGCGTACTATTCTCGATGAACGCCGTCCCCAATTTGTTGACTGTTTCCGCAAGGCCGATACAAAGTGAGGCCACAACAGTCCTGCGGTATGTGAGCAACGATCAAGAGTTCATCCCATGAATGCCTCACTTATTGTCCTCGGATTCATACATCTCGAGGAGAGGGGGTAGACAATGTCCGACCAACTCTTTGACCACGGGTTGTAGAGGCACCGTCTTGCATGCAACGTAAGATAAGCGATCCGAAGATATCAGGTGTTTACTCACCACGGTAGCACCAGCTTGCCACTCCTGAGGGTCGCTAAGCTCGTAGAAAACTCTGACCAACTCCAACAATGATTCCGTTGCAGACTTGCGAATCCCTTCGTAGTAGTGCGCGAGGAGGGCAACGAGCTCGATGACGCACTGCTCGACGTACGGGAAGAAGTGATTTCGAGTCGAAAGGAACAATGCACCGATCGTGTCTGCGGCAATTTCTTTTTCGACCGCAATGGCACTATTGACCTCGAGCAGCTTGTCGACGTCGACATCATCCATCTCTGCCTCGATGATGCCATCTGCATCAGTATCGAAAACTGCTATGGCACTAGAGGGAGAAGTGCCAGAAGCGAAAGCAGCAGCAACCTCGTCGGAAACTGTAGCGCGAAGAGCAAGCGATCAGTACGAAGTAACGGTTTGTGATGTACGTGACTCACGAGTATTCTCTGTCTCCTCACCATGTTCAGACAAGCGACAGCTGGCCAAAAGAGGCGGAACCACACTCGGGAGGTAAGGTGCAAACTCCTCGCCAAAGACTCGAGCCATCACAGAAAAGAACAGGAAACTGCATTCCCTCAAACGCGGGCTACCCATCTCCAGCCCTTGGAATGCTTGTTTCATCATATCTGGAAAGTATGGGCGGAACGCGTCGGCGCCAACGGCTTCAGCAAACGTGCCGACTGCGTCCATAGCAATACCACGCAGCTCGCTCTCCTCGCCCTCTCCAGTCAGGACCAGAAAATGTTGCAGGCGATTCATAGTCGGCTGGAAGTATGGTAAGAACTTCGCCTTCGAAGCATGAGCAGCACTGCCAATGGCGCCAGTGACGACAGATTTAACGGAAATGGGGGCCGTGTCTAAGAGATTCGCGAGTTGCTCCATAATCAGGTTGAGATACTGGTCAATAACATCTTGTAATATCTCGAGTAGCGCATCGAGAGAAGTGCAGGCGGAACGTTGAGTCGCTGGGTCGTGGACCAAATTCATGATAGCCTAAGAGCTTTCAACAGGACAATACACCCCGAGGAACCGCAATGACTTACAGGAACGAGTGTGGCATGCTTGGCCGCACATTCCTCCTCCAGCCACTCGCACAAGCAGCTAACAGCAATGCAGGTAGCCTTCCTTACGGAGGCATCGGCATCCTGGAGGCCAGCTTCGATGATTGGCCAGACTTGGTTCATAACGGGAGTCATGAATTCGCTACAACCCTCGACGACCACACCGAGGGCGAGCATGGCACCACGACGATTGTTGGGATCAGGCGACGAGAAATACTGTTGGATCAAAGTACGGAGGGCAGGGAAAACCTGTGTAGGAGGAAGATTCGTTGCCAAACTGTCAATGACGCGTAATGCAGACTACACGACCGTCAGCGCACAATCATGTCTGATAGTAAGTGTCTTACTCGACACGGTGCGTCATCGTCGTTGTCTTCCGGTTCAGGTTCGGTCGTGATTGGCATGAGACCTTCCAGAATCTTTCCTGCCAAATTCTGGCTCTGTACCTTCGTCTTTTTGCTGTAGGGAGGAATTTATGAGTATCGGAAGGTGGATAGACGAGAGAGGACTTGCTATTGCACAGTCCAGTTCAGAGCATTTAGAGGGAATATACGAAGTGCAGAGTCGAGATTCTTGTTGGCGCCGCAAAGGAGAAGGAATGAAGCAAGAGCTTCGGTGTGTGGCCCTAAGAGTGGGATTTCCTGGATTTTGACGCGGATCAGTAATTGATCAGTTCGCTGGATGTCGGTAGACAGCTTACGAGAATCAAAAGTGTCTCAAAAACGTCGAATAACTGCCGAGCGGAAGCCTCGTCCCCTACTTCTAGTGCTTGCTGTACAACTTGGATCATAGCAGGCAAGAAACCTTGGAAAGTTTTCTGAGAGGAGAAATTCAGATGATGAGCACGCCAGATATCGTTGACTTACGATGTCAGCCTTGTCATCTGGATCAATGTATTGAGCGAGGACACCCAATGCACTAAAAGGTTATATTAGTTTTGTTCACATATCCTGATTTCAAACACATACCGAACAGTCGTTACTCGCACTTCCATGCTTTCAGGATCAGCAACGAGCACTTGAAATAGCTTGAAAAAGTTTTGCGTGCAATCCTGGAATCCTTCGAGGACAGTTTCCAGAACAGTGAACAGGATGTATACGCCAACCTCGCGTTGCGCAACCTGAGGGGAAGTACACGCCTCGTTGAGCCACGAGAGAAGTTGAGGCCATGTCCCTTCTTTGAGTTCGACGGATGCGATGGATGCGATAACACGAGCAGCCGAGTTACGGACGAGCTTACTATAAAGAAAGTAGGACCGTTGAAAACGAGCAGGTAATTGTGACATATGATCACGTACTTTGGCTCTTTGAGGATGAGTTTCGGCAACTCGCTCTTGATCTGCTCACGCGAGTCTTGGGGGAGCTGGACCCAGAGATCGCCACTTTTTTGCCTGACACGCTTGCGTAGTTCGACTGCTGCCAGTTGGCGAACCTTTGCGGATGAAAATCACGTTAATCTTGAGATCTGCATTGGCGATCGACAAGTGCTCACGGCGGGTTCGGGAGAGCTAGCAAGTATTTGGGCAAGGGCAGAGATGCATGCGGGATTTTTGTAGTACTCTATATTCAACTGAGCAGTAGCCTAAAGTCGATCGAGATCAATAAGTGAGCGAAAAACGCGTCTGATGGGGCGATCTTACAGCCTTGAGTTGGGCGGTGTCATTGGACGTGGACTGCACCAAGAGATTGTGTAATCCCTGCACGAAATTCGGCTATGCATTGCAGATGTGCATCAATGGAGAGCAATTAGAAACGGGCTGCGCTTACATCCATTGTGGTTTGGGAGGTCGTGCAGGAGGGAGGAAGACAAGGAAGAGGAGGCAGATGAGATTGCGGTGATCTGCATAAATTTTGGCGGGGTTCCAAATTTTTTCCATTATCCATTCGGCTAATTCAACCACTCAGCTGACTATACCACTAAGTACTATTAGCGGGGACTACACCTTACTATCCGAGTCGACAACTGCCAGTGGTTTGTTGTAGTAATGCGACTCAAACATCGTATCCGAACCGAGATTTGTTCAGGTCATTACCATGATTACATGCCGCACAGCTTGATGAGCTCTTAACAAAGGCTTTTAGCCTACAGTCATCAGCGACGGCAGTGTAAGATGGCTTGGCATTTTCAGAAGCATCACCAGCTCTACGGGAAGTTGGTCGGATACAGTTACAGGTACCGCCCACCGCAAAATCATTGCATTGAATTTGTTGAGACAGCGTGAGTGATTTCCCTGGACAGATCCAGCATCACGACTTTTCACGCTAGCGATGTCTAGATACTGGCTTCGTCCCAGCAGTCACGGGGTACAGCTTCTAGGAGCATCCGTACCTATCAGATACCACGTAAGTGGTCGTTGTATTTTCTGACCGAACGCGTACCTCGCATAGGCTCAACTTGATCTATGAGGTCGGTGCAGTTCTCTACCCATCAGTTCATTTTGACATATGAACCTGAATCAACCGCCTTTCGGTTCCTAAAATAAGCTAATTCCAGTGAAACTGCCGCTTGGGTGATACCACGATGTGCCCCTTCTCAAGATTAATGCGTACCAGTGTTCTCATGAAATCTATTCAAACTACATGACCCGAGAGGTTGCACATGCTATGTGACCACCAACGGGAAATCGGCGCATGTCAACAAGTACAGAATGTGGTAACCTTCACGATCCTGGAGGACCATAAAAGACACGATGGCGGGCCCGTCCTCCCTCGTCCACAAAACACCTCGTAGGCCTCTCCATCATGAAGTATCTCGCTTCACTCGCTTTGGCTCTAGCTGTTGCTCGTGCAACTCCGGTCAAGCGTTCCGATCCTTTGGGGATTGATGTCTCTGACTATCAGACTGACATCGACTGGACCACTGTCGTTGACAATGGTATCCAGTTCGTGTACATCAAGGCTACTGAGGGGACAGGTTTGTTAACTCAATGTACCTGTCTTGTTTTTGTGCTGAGATACACATCTGTTTGCAGACTACATCTCACCGGAATTTAGTTCTCAATACACCGGTGCTACAGATGCTGGCCTTATTCGCGGAGGCTACCACTTTGCACACCCAGATGAATCCACTGGTGCTACTCAGGCGGACTACTTCCTCGCGAACGGAGGTGCGAACGCCCCTTCATGTTATGTTATTGTCTGACTCTCTTCTAGGTGGCTGGTCTGCGGACGGGATCACCCTTCCTGGAGCGCTAGATATCGAGTGTCCGTTGTTTTCCGTCCTTGTTGGTGATGAAAATTAATATCCATCTAGATAACCCCGACGGTGCCGAGTGCTATGGCCTGACGGCTTCCGAGATGGTCTCATGGGTCCAGGATTTCTCTGATACATATGAGGCTGCCACAGGCCGGTAAGGAATCACGGCTATTATAAGTAAATGATCTAACGACAGATCATGCCTTTTTTAGTTACCCAGGTGATCCGTCCCCCGACTGACATGTACCGCGGCTTGCTGACACCATTTCTGCAGTTATCTACACCACTACTGACTGGTGGACCACTTGCACCGGAAACAGTGCGGCCTTTGGAACCAACAACGCGCTGTGGATTGCGGATTACGCCTCTACACTCGGAGCCCTCCCTGCTGGATGGGAGTATACTTCCTTCTGGCAGTACGCTGACTCGGGCCCGAACCCTGGTGACGCTGATTCCTGGAACGGCGACTATACTGGATTGCAAAGGTATTTTTCACCAAGACTCAAAAATGGCCGCAGAATCCACTAACGCCCTGTTTTAAACAGCATGGCCTACGGCTACACGGTCTAAGCCTGAGAACTTGTTGCTAGTGTGCGCGTGCACTGGCAGTCGTGCCTGTCCTCGATCTAAACGGGGGTGTATCATATTTAACCGTTTGGTGTTGTACGGATTGGTTTTGTATATTTATATATCTGTGTTCAGGTGTTCCCAGGTCCGTTTTGAGATACGCGTAAGTAATACTGGCCAAAACGTGGAACGAACAAACGGCGGATGACCATCCCATCATAATGGATACCCCATGAGCGGGGTTCATTTGAAAAGAAAAAAAAAGCGAGGTAACCAGAATAAGGCGGTTGTTGTCAAAGCGAAATGATGTGTTTCAGATGCGGAAGTTGTCAAGTTGCAGTGCCACCAGTAACCTTGGGAAGTGTTCAGTGTTATCTAATCTCATTATACTAGTTTCACTACTGTAATATGTCCACGGTCATACCGCCGCTGCCATAGGCAACCTGTCCGCTCTTCAAGTTTACCGTCATTGACGCCTTCGACTGGATCCTTGGTCTGTTGTTCTGGTCGAGACATGTCGCGCCTTCCCGTAAACAATAGTTACTATCCTCTCCCCATCGGCGCTTATGGGACGCCGCCAAGAAGCCCTCCACCTCTCAACCACTTGCGTCGACCTAGCCGCTCCGACTCTGCTGACGACAAGAGGCCACCTTCGACCCCCTCCGTGGTACACGAAGTCCTCCAGGAAGACACCGGTGACGCAGACTGTGACGTGGACGCTACCGACGAAGGACCGCTGGTCAAACATCCCGATTTATGGTTCTCAGATGGATCTGTGAGAGACCGCTCACCTGCGACGTGGGGAGTCGCGCTAACATTGTGCTCGAGATCGTTCTGCGAGCCGAGAACGCGCTCTTTCGTGTACACAAATCCTTGTTGGGCCGGCACTCTGCTTTCTTCCACGACCTGTTCACGCTTCCACAACCAGAAACAGATCCCAAGTCGCTGTCGGTGCATCCCGCTGGAGATATCGAAGGCTGTCAGGTACTCCGTCTCCATGATGCGCCCGAAGACGTTTCCAACCTACTTACTGCGTTGGTAGATGGCCCGTGAGTCATGTTCTCGTATTTGGTCCCTTCCTCGCTCATCATTCTTAATCTCAAGGAGCTTTGGGAATAACGACCCTACCGATTTTCAAGTCGTTTCAGGTATCTTACGTCTTGCCACGAAGTATGTGGTGGACTCCCTTCGTGAGAAAGCCCTTCACCACCTCGCGGTCGCTTGGCCTTCGACTCTCAAAGGCTGGGATACTCGCGAAGATGCCTCGCGCTCTTTCGAACTTCAAGCGGGGTCAGAGAGCATTTACCCATCCCCAATCGTAAGTCGGAGGTAATTAGTCATTATTATTTAACTTACATTTTACACCCCTCCGGCACAGGCCGTGATTAATCTCGCACGCGAAGTCAATGCGCCGTCGCTACTTCCCTCCGCTTTCTACGACCTTTCCCGATACAGTTTCTCACAAATATTTGACTATGGTGAATCGTTTGAAGAAGGCGCATGGCAGTGTCCGTTGTCTTCGGTAGATATGCAGCGACTGTCCCTCGGCAAGGAAGCTTCTCAACATGCCATCACAACGTTGATCCAGTCACTTGGATCCCACGCTCGGACGTTCATGGCCGGAACAGTCAATACCTTGGCACACCAGAATCACCCGTACTCGCATGGGCATGCCCACCGGACGTGTAAACGTGATTTCTCGGAGCTCGTGACGCTCGCCACGCAGCACTATCTCTTTGACCATCAGCGCGGATGCACAGATCCCCTCTATGTCGCGGAGGAGCTCGGACAACCGCTGTACGATCTGAGTCAGCCTCTGGGTATTGATCGCTTGGGAACGTCCCGTAGGAGTTTCGAGCAAGCGGAATGTCATGCCTGCGCAAAGACATTGGAGACGTGGGCGAAGAGGGAGCGAGAACGGATGTGGAAGATGATTCCGCTATGGTTTCGTCTCGATGTATAGTGCCAGAAACGCTCGGCATCGACCGTGTGTAGGAGACGGGAGACCCTTCATCTGATATTTTGGACCTTGCTCGTCGTACAAGGGACTCTGATTGACATAGGCCGCTGAGGCCAGTCCCCCTTCCGTCATCTTCACTTTGACAACTTAGATGTTTGTATACATCATTCTTGTACAGAATACCATGTACGTGTAGTCCAGGCCGGCCAGAGGATCAAAACAATACAAGTCTGTTCTGTGGCATACCCCTAGATTTGGGTAGTCAGGTTTGGAGATCAGAAAGCGGTCATTGTACGAAGAAATCTCAGTCATGATTGGTCCGCGCACTCGCAAGTATCGTTCCCGGTGCTTCCCCGTCCGATGTTGGAATGTCAGTACACAGTGAGTCACTCCGAAGTGGAACGAGTCCGTCTTTACATGCTACGCGTTCCAAGACGAGAAAACCCGACCGTCAGGCGGACCTTTCCTTGTGACAAACTTACCGCGTTGCGATGAAACTAGCTGAACGACATTGTCGTTGTCGGCTCTACCGAGTCGGCTCCGAGTCGGCTTTCTCTCCGCATGTCAACGGGCGAGAGCTGATCAACATTCAGGCCACTCATATCATTACCTGATATGCTCCCCGCGTGGTTTGGGGGGATCGGAACAGGTCGTTCGGAATGGTCGAGTGTCACATTATCGGCGAGATGGATAGAACTACCTGCAGACTGGACGGAGGGGCGGAAGATATGACAAGGTGAAGGTTTGATTTTGATGGGACTCTGATTTACTTGCCTGTTCGCATCTTCAGCGGTCCCCTCCAGGTCGGACACGTTCGGAAGAGTGGAATTTTTTTTTTCCCGAGTGGAGACGAGTTGAAGGGAAATTAGACAAGCAAAGTACGGAGAACAAGGACTGACTTGCAATGATCAGTATACTACCAGTGTGATCGATGTGTCCTTCCGTCTCTGGTTTGCCACTCTATGGACTATGTACCGGTCTCGAAGTTGCCTAGAGTGCGTATCCGAGGTCATGTCCGTGCCAGTGGTGGCAGTGCTGCAACTGGCGTGCGGCGGTTGCAGCGCGGGACTCGGCTAACGGCCTTCATCATTGCGGCTCTTGTCCTTACTTCGTGACTTGCGCACAAACCCACACACTCCTTTTATCCACTCCTTCTCTCTGCGGCGCCAGCCGCTCCGAGCAAACAACTTTCCTTGAATCGGTATCCGTGTGCAGTTGAAATTTGAGCAGCAATGTACGTTTTATCAAAATCGATTGGTCGACTGCATCTAGATCCACTTTTAGACAGCTTCGTGTACCTGGCATCACCATAATTCTACGAGGGACCAAGAGTTTTCGATCCAGGTAAATCTCATGCATAAGCTGGGGAGCCATGCGACTCCTCTGCGTTAACTACATAGTTTCACAACTTTCCTAACCACTCCATGGTATTTTTTCAGCTCCTCACAACTGGGAATTTACTGTATCTATACCGGTCATCCAGCTCCAGATATACACTCGATCAGTGATGCGCTCCTTGTCCATCTCCGTGCTTCTCGGCACATGCCTCCTCATTCCTGCTGGCCGGGCTCAGACATGGTAGGTCGTTCTGATATACTCTCCGCAATAGTCGTGACATGGAACAGGTGTGGCAAATATTATGACCCGAGTCAGATGCCTCAAGGCCAGGCGCCACCCCCAGGGGGAGCATTTTCTATTCCTACCTCGTCTCAAAATCCTCTGTTGTCTTTCAGATGCACGCCCGCCATCAAACCTTACTTGGCCGAAGACGCAAGCTCATCTGCGGCCATCCTAATTGACTCACCCGTGGTCTACTCCACCATCCAGGGTGCTGAGGCCATCAACCTTCCTTCGGGTTCCCTGTCCGATGCTGGAACGCTCAGCGTGACTGTCAGTGTCGGTGGAAAAGTACTTGCAAATGGCGCTGTTCCGCTGAATGCCACGGCGCACGAGATCTCGTTTAGTCTCGGAGACCTGACACCTCAAGTTACCCCCTACAACCTCTCTTGTCAGGCTACCTACTCTGGCAGCTCATCGTCATCCAGTCCACAGGCCTTTAGTACGACATCTGCGTTGTATTTCATGCCCGATCCAACGAACAGCACTGTTACAAAAATGGACCTGAGGACCGGAGCCTTGCTGGCAAAGCCTGCGAATGGACAGGGCACCTATAAGCCAGTGTTTCCTATCGGATTTTACATCGAGTTTCTATATTTGGCCCAAAATCTAAGTCTCATCGATGAGATGGCGGCTCAAGGGTGAGTATCCCTTCTTCAAAGCTTTCCAACCCAGTATAACGTTTTACTCTCTCAAGGTTCACCATTGTGTGTATTGAATTCTGTTCCGCATACCGTCACTGACAGATAGGTCAGGTACATCCCATTTTCGAATCCACGCCGAGTCAGACAGACTTAGAGCAGGTGCTGGGCCGAATGCAACAAAATGGGATGTACTTCATCTACGACATGCGCTACACTTACCAGGATGCAGCTAATGTCACTGAGGAGGTGAACTCGTTTAAGAGCTGGTCTAACCTCCTGGTTTGGTATACCGGTGACGAACCCGATGGATCGTCAGATCCACACAACGCAACATCCATTGCATACGATCTAATCTACAACCTTGACGGCTATCATCCCGTCTCCCTTGTGCTCAACTGCCAAGACTATTACTTCACGTCGTATGCTGCTGGAGCTGATATCATCATGCAGGATGTGTATATCATCGGGGCCAACGTGAATACCTCCCTTATGTTCAATACCCCCTGCACACCAACCTTCGGAGATTGCGGTTGCGACAATTGTTCGCCCATCCCAGCCGGCCTCAATGATGCTCTCCCTCCCGCAAATGCATCCTCTACCCCAGTCCCTGCAAACAGCGGCATTGGCTCCTTCACCGATGTCACCGATCGTGTGACGAGTTACCTCAATCGAATGCAAGTCGTAGGATGGGAACGCACCAAAACCGTTTGGAGCGTACCCCAGGCATTCGGTGGCGTTGCTGGAGAGTGAGTACCATCACCCGCTCTGCGGCGTCTTCACCAAGTTCTCAAACCCATGCCCCTAGTCATTATTGGCAGCGTGCACCGACAGGCCAAGAATGGGTCGTGGTCACCCTTCTAGGTATCAATCATGGCTCCCTTGGCGCAGTCTCTTGGTCAGACCCCTCTCCGGCGGATATCAAGGGCAACGCGTCCGCCCTTGCGCTTACCCTTCCGAGAATCACACCCTTCCTCTTCAACGCGTCGGTGGTCCGGACCAACTACATCGTTGGCGGGGTCGACATCGCCGTATGGAGTGCCACCAATCAAACGCTCGTCATGGCCACCAACATGTATTACGTATCCCAGACGGTGAGCTGGAACGACGCCAACGTAGACGGTAGTGGCGCAGTGTCCATATATTCGACTGGAAGCGCCATGACGTCGTCTGGTTTCACGTTGGACAGTGTGGGCTCGGTGGCGTTCGTGTTACCAACCTCTTCGTGAGTCACATACGCGATTGATGGTTATACAAGAGGTTTTCACTGACCCGTCTTGCGTGCCACACGTGGCATTTTAGTCTTCCAAGCACGTCGTCGTCGAGTCATCCGGGTAACACGAACTCGAGTGGAGCGCGGAGGACGTTTGCGAGTGGATGTATGACGATGGCAATTATGCTTACCTCCTTGCTGTTCGTGTTGTGATCGCGATCGAACAGCGGGCGGCAATTGCTAGTGTTACGTGCTTGATGTGGATGATACCCGTGTTTTCTTTCCTTTACATATATCTCGTATTTAATGTCGTGCTACACGGCAAGATCCAAAATCTCGATCACGCTATACTTGGCCATAGCAAACTGGAGGCATATCCGGCCGGAATAAGGATCGTAATCTAAGAGCGTGCGTGGGGTTGGGAACCGTAGGATAAAAGGGTGCTCAACGACCTTGGCCACATGCTCGTCGGGGCTCTGTACACCACTGCTGCGCACGTCATATTCAAGCGCTGCGACGACCCCGTTGGATCCCGGTCCGAGCGTGTAGAACACCCGTCCGGTACCATTGAATGAGGGATGGAGAAATGATGTACGAGAAAACTGGCCGAGGGAACCGAGCAGCTGGAACGCGACTGCGCCTCGACCGATGTCGCGATGGGATGTATGAGACGCGTGGGACGTGCTCGAGGATGCGGCAAGGTGGAGGAGACCGTATTTTGAGAGAGGGTTGCGGGGGCGGCTCGGCTCGAATGCGTGCACGCGGATGATGATGAGGACGCCTTGTGTGGACAGGATGGCATCTTGGAGGAGGACGCTGTCACGCATGTTAATGCCGCGGATAATACCTTGATGGGAGGGGTTAAGCATGGTAGAGGGAATGGGTGTTTGGCGGTGATGATGTGTGTCGTTCGGAAGGGGAAGCGCGAAAGCCTGGAGGAAGGTACTCCATCCGGTGGCTTGAGCGTAAAAGGACCTGGCGACGAGGAGGTGAGTTGAGGTCGAGATAGACGTGGGTGGAGTGAGGGTGTCTTCGATGGTCGTCCATTCTAGCGTCTATAGTTGCCGTAGATCATGGTAAACATACGGACGAATGGAAAGAATAGTGCGTGCCTTACTTCGAAATCTGCCTCCCACGTCGCATGTATGAACGGAGGAAGTAGAAAATGCGTGCGTGTATTCACATCCAAGGCAACGAGATGCCAATCAGGATCGGTGCCAGGACCTGGCACTTGACCCTGAATTACAATGACACGAGGACCAAGGTTGACGATGTCAATATCGAACACGGGGTATTCCAACTGGTAAAGAAGATCCAGAGTCACCTCAGATGGGTCGTCCACGTTCACCGAATAGATCGATCTGGAAGCAAAGGTCAAGCAGTCGAATCGCGTGATCCGTCAAAAAGCCTACATTTGTGTTGTTTCCGGGGCCGAAAACCCACCATGTGTTGCCTCACTCAAGACCGCGCATGCAAAGGGACGACCCTCGACGTCGATGGCCGAAACACAGTGAAACGATCTCAAGGATCCTCCCGCCGATCTGTAAACGATAGTCGCACCCGAATTACTATCGAAGGCGTCGAGATTTAGGTCGTAGCAACGTATTTCCTCGCTGAGTGCGATGAACAGAAACCGCCCAAAGACCAGGCTCGCTCTGAGGTGCACACCCGTGTATCGGATCTCTCTGAGTTTGATGGTGGGCTTTTCTCCTTGCGTAGTGCTGCCGTCTTGCGAAAGGTTTTGGTGGACTCGGAAACTGGGAACGAGCGCATCTTCCAAGTCGCGTGCACATTGCAAGAGGAATGGCCCGGGGGGACGAACGAACTCGGCTCTGCGATAGGCATCGCTCCATACGCCCCTGCAGTGGCTAACCCCGTTCAGATATCGAGATACCTATGAAATAGTTCTACTCGAGCCCGAAGTAGGTCGAGTTAGGTGCCACGTACCCTGCGTGTTCGCAGGATATCCGGTATATCGAGGTAGCGAAATACACTGTACAAGATCTCGGATGGAAGCTGGTTGAAGGAGATTACGGTCACTGGCATGGGGTCTAGTTGTCGATGAGTATAGTTACGTAAGTGACATCCATATGTTTAGTTCTTCGGCTTTGATCGGCCGAGCGATTCCTTTTGTTCACGATCTCGTCACTTAGGGTTTATATCATTGAGGTTAAGGGTTAAGGGTTATGTCTTCTCCTAATCGTTACAAGGTTGATAAACAAAGTAAGTAATCAGCGTAGCTGAGGAGACGACGGTAATAAAAACACTCGTCCTCGAACGGTACTAGTATACAGTCATAAGCATATCCGGAACAGCCCTTCATAATCCATAGTGAACAAACGGGACCCAAGACAAAAACGGTGCACCAGAGTCGCGAAGCCCCTCGATCGCATGATGCAAAGCCTCTGCAGCTCCCCTGCTGTCTGGAATGTTGCCATTGCCGAATAAGCTCCCGGAAACATCCCTCGTGACTCTTGGCGCATCGCTGTCCATGATCGACCACATCGTTGCAATGACCCCACTGTACCCCGCAAGAAGCATCCCCGCCGCAAGGTGGATCGCTTCGTCCGAAAGCGTCTCATCTCCCATGGCCGTCTGACATGCCGAGAGGAACGCGAGACCCCCTCGAGGGCGGGATAGTCCCACGATATCAGAAAGTTTGAGGCGTTTGCCATCAGCAAGCAGGAGGCCGCTGTCGAGAGGATTCGTCCGGTCTTGTGTGCCGTGGCAGCAAAAATGTATCCAGTCGCACTCGTTCATCTTCATCAACGCATCCTCGACAGTCCCATCCACCTCCTGAAAGTCCACAAATGGGGATGAAGACGCAAACTCTCTCATCGTCCCCATCTCCTCTTTGACGCCATGTAGGCGACGCTGGCCATCCGTAGTCGGCTGAGGAACAGCGAGCAAGCGAACCCTGCTTGAATCGGCCACGGAGTTTTGCTGGGGTAGTTGCTCGAGCGCACTCAACGTAGGAATGTAGGAAGAGATTACATAGTCTGACAGTTTGGGGCCCCGATTCGCAACGTCATACAAACCTGCTGCGTGAATAGGGAGGAACGTAAATGGCCCAGTCGGGCACCAGAAGATACGAGAGTGCTTGGAAGGCGGCATCTGATAGTTGATTCATAAATTAATGTGAAAATTTGTCGTTGAGCTGTGCCTACATACCGTTAAATCGAGGACGTCAAGAATTGGGCTGACGACTTTGTTCCACAGGTCAGATAAAATAGACTTGAACACATCATTGCCAGTGGGTCCAAGACGTACAAGTCTTGCGCCTCTGTCACGGTCCGTCTCGTCACGTAGGATGACGCGGCCATTGTTTCGCAACACCGTACTCAGCTGGTACCACATGATTACGATTTCGTCATAGTTAGTGTGCGAAAGCGGGACATGGAGGACTTGTTTTGAGGCCGCCACGATAACCAATGCGTCGCATGTATTAGTATGAGTGCTGACACTGAGAAGAACGACATGCCCGGAGTGCGTTAGAGAAGAGAGTTGGTCGATCGTCTTCGGGAGCAGGAACCGTTCGAAACCCGGGAGGGCACGTATGTCTGCAAGAAGCACCTCGCGTGAGAGCGCGAGCGTATGATGTTGACGGGCCTGTTGTTCCAATGATCCATCCGTTGTATTCGAGTGGTTGGTTAAACCGCTAATCTCATTTCGGTTCCGAATACCGGCGTTTTCAAGCTCATGCGACACGTGCTCAAACTGAGCAGCGAGTAC
>JBBPNX010000738.1:0-14621 GCA_038091155.1 Harrya chromipes
GGCGGTGATGACTCACCCACACATTGGAACAAGAGCAAGGGGTGCGACTTAAAGACGCGGGACAGAGGACAAGGACAAAGGATGAGGACGGTACCTCAGGTGGTCGCACAACGACCAGGAGTCTTCGGTAATCGAAGATGATGAAGGAGCAAGGGTTCCAGTTGCTAACCGGGAGATGGTCGAAGACTGGAAGGTCGACGACGTAGACAAGGAGTGTCAAAGGAGGAGATCTGATGACTGACGCAGGAGGAGTCAAGTAAGCTCAGATAGATTGAGTGGATCAAGACTGAGGTTACATGGACAGGTATCTAGGGTTTATATACGTAAAGGCCCTTTAGGGCAGGCAGCAGAGTCATCTGGATATAAAAGGGAAATGACTCGTCATGACTCACAAGCACTGCTATGCACAGCAACAGAGTAAGCAAGAATGACAAAGAGATGACAAAGCGATGACAAATGTACAAAGGGCACGGCATATGACATGAGCACGATGAGTAAGATAGAATGTCTGTGGAATACGATAGAATTAGTGTGGGTCAAGGGCAATGGCATAAGCGAGACCCTAACGGCCTATGCGGCAACAAAGGCGTAGTCCGAGTGAAGACGAAGGATGAAGACAAAGTCAAAAGAAAAAGTGAAACGTAACATTAAGTGTCTGAAGTAATATCACAGAAGTAAGTGAATTGATGTCAACATTTGGCATTGCTGGAGCTGAGCATTGTACTTGTCGAGTAGGATACAAACATGGAGTCTTGTTTGCAACATTGAATGACAGAATATTGGGTGGAGTGTCTAGCGTGGCTAGCCCATCATCCTGTATGTGTGTTAGACAGGTTCAATGAAGGCAAAAGATAATATATTCACCAAAGCACAATGTTGTGGATCCGTCAAGACTACAACTGACAATGAAGGCGATAGCTAGGCACAACCCTAAACCAAGTAGAATAAGAATAAAGGAGTAGTCTGGACTCTGGATACCAAAAGTTGTTGGGAAAGGAAGAATCATAACAATGAGGGGACATTCTCAGATTACTGGCCACAATCTTTGGGATATCACGGTTTATGATAGAACTGGTGTTACTCTGGGTACATGGGGTCCTTATATACGGTAGATGATCCACTATTAGTAATCCAGTTCTAGGATGTAGGGTATCATAAGTGACCATGAGGATAGATAACAAGAATAAGTAACCAATAGCAAAAGGAGAGCAAACATAGACCAAGACAATTGTTATGATTTTCAAAGACTTTTACCTAACTTAACCCTTATCATTATCCTTATCTTGTTCTAGGATTAGGGTTTAGACTTAGCCAGATTGTTCCAGATACCGGTTACTTCCCTTTTTTGATTAACTGGATCACTCTCACACTACGTCATAGATAAGACATGCCTTCTACACATGCTGATAAGCACCCTTTACACCATTGGATGGCTATTCTTGCTATCTCATTAGTCATGCTTAGTCATAGATAGCCCAACAGTATAAGTACCTGCCTGTACCTACAGTTGTTTCCCAAGTTGTATTCATTTGGTTCTTGGGTCATCCCAGCCATCAGTCAAGGACTACTCCTTTTCTTGTCTCACTCTCCTCTTTTCTGTTTGTGCGGATCGTAGCATGATCCCGAAGCATTTGTGTTTGTGTGCTTTGACTGTAAGGTCATAACAGCAATGAAGGGATGACAAGGTGGCCATGAGGGCTGATATCATAGATAGGGTAAAGGATAACCTGGGTCTAGATTGAATCATGTGATGGGCAGGGCTAGACTGCTTAGTCAGCAAGTCACATGATCTGCTAAAGATAATCAATTAGTGTGAACAACAAGAACAAAGATTTTGATTGCCTCCTTATTTTTAACAACGACAATTTATTAAGATCAGATGGTAGAGATACTTCAATATATACTCAAACATATAGTAGAAAAAAAAACAAGTAAAAAGAGAATGTTATACTGTTGCAATGAGCTGAACAAAGATTGAGCACTTATCGCGCCAACTCCACCACTTGAGCCACTACCAAAAAAGGTATCACAACAGGCCAAGCGACATCTAAGCGATACTGCCAGTTACTGTTACTCTGCGCTCTCACCATCCTTGGATTTTGTATGACTGACCATAATTAGTATGGCTGGAAGTGATAAACAGTTTTATTTACACTGTCAAAATTTGAGTCCTCTGCTCTGACTCAGAGCATCACCTTGTCAGTGTCGTCACCTGGTCATATCCAGTGCAAACATCAACATAAACAAATAATAATAAATAAATAAATTTCCATATTAAGTATATCTCATAGCACTGATAACAGCTTGAAGAATTGTCTCTCCGGCATCATGCTTGCAAGCCCAGGCATCCCTGATCTGTATACCATATGTTTGGATCATCAAGCCAACAAGCATATGTATATATTCCCATAATTAAAATTACTATAATATTAGTCTGTAGTGTTGTAGCAATGATATACTACAAATTTCAGTCAAACTTGCCAGCTGGAATAAACAACGAGAACAGCAAACAGGCCCTATCTCATAGCTAAGTATAGTGGTATATCCTATCTCATTTTTACAGTAATTGGTTTGATTGTTGTGGCCAGAATTCACGTGTGATTTGGATTTGGCTCAAGTGCTGGTGGTGGCTCAAGTGCCGGTAGATGACTGTAGCTGTCATATTGCAAGGAAAGCGAAAGTAAAAAGAATGTTATGAACGATTCATAACACATGACACTAGTCAAGGATTATAACAAGTGTTAGGGGAAGTGGCCCCATTGGCCCAACGTAGGTATATCCTTCATCATGCTCGTTTTTGTAGTGTTTCTCTGTTACAAAATTTCATCCTTCATTGTCAAGCCTCTATCAAGCATTTGTCTATCTTGACAACATTGTTCCACTTGATCTCCCTGGACCCCTATTCTCATATGGACGTTATGGAACTCCTCATTCCCCTTCTGTGTACAACAGGTGGACATACCCGACAGACTAGATCCCTCTCCCCCAATATGTAATTGGAACACCATGTTCCGTATATGTTAACTGTTACACCTTTAGTCTTTTTCATCCCATTGTTCTTCCAATCGCTTTGTATACTTAGAAGGACTCCTGTCCTTATCTTCAGACTTCTCCTGAGATCCCAATCTCCCCTTCTTGATCTATTTCTCAAACGGACACTCTGACTCCTCATCATTCTCTCATATGACTCGTCTTCCCCCTCTTTCCAGTATAAATAACCCAGCGCATGTATTATGATTCCCCAACGAGTTCTATGTAATACAAGTCTAGTATCTAGACTCCCTTCAAACGACTCTCAAGTCGTCTGAGACCTCTACCTTTCCAGGAGACCCTTTATAGCTCCTGAGGTGAACCTCCTATCTCTGAGATGAACACCCCTATCTTTACAAACCTCCTCCAATCACCAATCTGACCCCCAGGGATCTTCATACATCCTTAGACCACATCCCCATCACTTTAGAAACTCATCAAATGAATGTCGTAACTGGGAATACCCTTGCACAGCTTTCGAGGCAAACACTCCTATCTTCGAGTCAAACATCCTTATCTCTGAGATGAACGTCCTATTTACCAAAGATGGTCTGGGACTACGCTTAGCATTCACATTCTCAAGGGTGATTTGCCACCTGGAAAGCTGAGCACCTAGATCTCTGCCTATTACAGATTTTCCCATAGGCAATTGGCTATTGGTGACACCCTCAGAAGGCGATGGTGATGACACTTTTTCTTTTTCTTTTACTCCTTTGAGACACCTTTATGCAATGGCTTTCCTATCTTACCTCAGCAAAGCAGCACTTTTTGGCCACTTTCCCACACAATGTCTTTGCACACCACACAACCAGATTTTCGATTTTGCTCCTAGAAAATTTCACAGAGTCTAGAATATATATAAAGATTGACTCATAAAAATTTTAGCCTAGATCAATGCAGAAAAAAAAAAAAAAAGCCCCTATTTCTCTGTACAGATCTGTATTACTAGTTATCTTGCTGCAGTATCTGTGGAGGGCTGTGCAACTCTGTCAATACAAGGGTTGGTTTGTTTTTGTAGACTCTTACTTTATGTGGTCCAATGTGGACCACTTGATCCTTTCTTTGATGATGGGTGGTTGGTTTGAGAGCAATCCCAACCAATGGCTCTAATCTGAAGCAGCTCTCCACTTCTCCTTATGGGTACTGTGGATTCCTTTGATCCACTCCATAGATCTCAATCTAATCCATTTACATATGATTCCTCTTTCATATGCGGCTCCCCACTTTCCTCTTTTGGATGACTCCTTTTGAAACATCCTGTATTCGTACTACAGTCTTCCATATGGACACCAGCTTCCCCTTCTGGATGCTTTCCATAGCCAGCCTATTCCTTTTTATATCCACGTCTCTTTACATATATAAGGTGCTTCCTCGCCTTCCATGTTCTTTAGCTAGTTCTGCGCAATTCAGTGTACTTCTCAGTCTCCACTCAGTGTGAAGCTTCTCCCTAATGGTTGAAAACCTTTAGCATTGTCGGATAGAGCCCTCTTCCTAACGGACGTCACTGCTCTAAGCCAAATCTCTCTTGCTAGCCTAAGGTGTGGGTGAGTCATCGCCACATGACAGCTAAGCTGTATACAAGGACTAGTGATTGTATGCTCCTGTGTAACACTGCCTGGCAAACTCATTTTCTATAATATAATTAAGTTAGTGATCATTAGCCATGAACATTGAGGAGGAAAGTTGTTTTGACCTCAGCCAAAGCACCAAACACCAAATGCTTAGGGGATCATGCTAAGACCCACGCAAACAGACGAGAGGAGAAGTGAGAAAGTGAATATGACTGGGGAAACAACTGTAGGTACAGGCAAGTACTCATACTGTTGGGCTATTTATGACTAAGCATGACTAATGAGATAGCAAGAATAGCCATCCAATGATGTAAAGGGTACTTATCAGCATGTGTAGAAAGCATGTCAGAAGTATGACGTATCATGTGAGCAATCTGGTAAATCAGGAAAGGGAAGTAACCGGTATCTAGAATGATCTGGCTAAGTCTAGCCCAGTATCTATAAAGGGAATCCTAACCCTAGTGTAGGATAAGGTTAATGACAAGAGTTAAATTAGGTAAAAGTCTTGAAAATCGTAACACTACCCCCTCTTTAGGACTCGTATTCCAGACAAGTACCCACCTTGCTCCTAATGTTCTCTTTCTTCATTGAATATCCACTGTTACCTGCAGTACAAATACATTATTTATTTGTATTGATCACTCACACAAGTTGGACTAATACTGTTGTCATTACACCAATTATCCTCTTGTGACTAGTACTAGCACTTTATTTTACAATGTATGTTGCTATATGTAGTACATGTAGTACTATGGCTGCAAATATAATACAAGTTACAAAATGATAGCACAATAGAAGTATATGAACTAAATAATAGTAGCAAATATTTATTAATGGTGCAAAAGCTTGAGAATAAGTTGAGGCTACTTGTTAGAGTCCATACAACTCCAGATTGCCAACTCCAAAACTCCAAAGTTGAAGTGTTCAGACAGGACTTGGCTTTAGCTTATGTACTGTGTGCCCTTGTCACAGTTACTCCCGGATTTGCGGAGGGTTGGAGGTTGGAGGTTGGAGGTTGGAGTGACTTAACACATGAAGTGAAGTCAAGGAGGAAGGAGACCTTTCAGAGGAACTTGGAGTGAGTTTTAGGATAAAACTAATATTCAGACTAAAGAGTTGCAGAGGTTGAAGAACTACATTTATATGTTACACTAAGCGTAGGACCAAAGTCTTGTCCTAGCTTCTGGCAACTCAGAACTAAGGGGAGAGCTCGAGGAGGCATCGAGATGGGTCTCTAGGGACTCAGAACTGAATTGCACTAGGAGTGAGACTAGAATCCTACACTTGTGGTGCGTAGAATTAGCTGGTGTGCTACTGTACATGTGAGGGGTATCTATACTGTCTACTCGGACAAGTATAGTAATGCTACAAATGGTTTGTGTGTCCATTCGGGAAGACTCAGAGATATGCTATATACAAGGGTGAGTCATACGGTCGAAAGAGGAAAGCAGTATGACTTGGTCAATGGGAAGATATATCATTCATATGACAACGGCAGGAGGGGATATCCCAAATAGGTAACTAGGAAGAGAGTTATTGATCTGAGGAAGACAAAGGATCAATAACAACCAAAAGGAATGAAAGGATCAAACATGACCCGATCAGGATTGTCCGAGACAATGGTATCAGTGATGTCTATGGATAAGGAAATGAGTCACTGATAATGTCATTGACTCGATTGGTGTGTATATGAAATATACAAAATGAACTGTTGTCCTATTCTAGATGAACAGCCTTCATGCTTCAGGGTCAATTGAGGAACTTATGATCGGAGTCCTAATATCCCCAGGGGATGGAAGTCTATCGTAAATGAGTTCTAAGATTAGTAAAGTGAAATACGACAAAGGAACCCTTCAACTAGTTTGTGTTCTGTTCTACCTCAGATTTGACCAGAATACCAGTGTTCTTAGCTCAGTGTGTCAATTGGTGTATCAACACCCGCTCTTTCCAAATCAGGCTTGACCCTGACGGAGGTATCACCGAACAATGTCAGGACTTTGAAGAACTATGACTCATATGTAAAAGACTTCCCTTCCTAGGGGATCCCTCTAAAGGCGTCGAGGGGACTGTGAACAGAATACAGGAAAGCATGTGCAGGCTTCACTTATCCCTGTGATCTGGGAAGTGTATGCAAGTCGTATTCAAGTATTATGACCTTACAGTCAAAGCACACAAAACACAAAATGCTTCAGGATCACGCTATGATCTGCACAAACAGGGATGAAGAGAATGAGAGAGGAGAAGACAATTAGTCCTTGACTGATGGCTGGGATGACCCAAGAACCAAATGAATACAACTGGGAAAACAACTGTAGGTACAGCCAGGTACTTATACTATTGAGCTATCAATGACTAAGCATGACTAATGAGATAGCAAGAATAGCCATCCAATGGCATAAAGGGTGCTTATCAGCATGTGTAGAAGGCATGTCATATCGTGTGAGTGATCCGGTAAATCAGGAAAGTGAGGTAATCAGTATCTAGAACAATCTGGTTAAGTCTAGACCAGTATCTATAAAGAGAACCCTAACCCTAGTGTAGGATAAGGATAATGATATGGGTTAACTTAGGTAAAAGTCTTTGAAAATCGTAATACTAAGACTTGGACAAAGGAGACAAAGAGGATCAAGGAGATATTTGGAGATAAAGTTCAGAGGTCTGGAGTTACAGGAGGAGCATGAGAATTTAGGTCCAAAAGGTTGGAGTGGGAAATAGGAGAGTCAGACTTGGAGATCAGATATCCAGGATATGACAGATACTAGTCTTTGTTCTCTAGTCTTGATCCACTCGATTATACCTGAGCACTTGACTCCTCTCTGTGCTCATCATTGGATCTCCTCCTTCAACTCTCTTAGTCTCTATCATTGACCATCCAGTCTTCAATCATCTCTTGGTTAGCAACCAAAACCTAACTCTTTTGTACCCTTCTGCAACAAGAAGACACCTAATCATTGCATGACCAACTGACACATTGACATCATTCTTTGGAGGTTGACTACTTATCCCTTGTCTCACATCTTTAGGTTGCATCCCTTGTCCTTGTTGAAATGCATGGGTAAGTCATTGTGTTATGCATCACATCATAACATTCTTTTACTTTTTGCTTTCTTGCAATGTTTAGACTTGTCTCACCAAACTTGCATTGATTGATTACCTTTAGCAGACCACATGCTTGTTGACTAAGCAGTCCAGCCCCAACCATCACGTGATACAGTCTAGACCTGGGTCATCCTTGATCCCTTATCTATGATGTCAGTCCTCATAGCTACAATGTTGTCCCCTCATTGCCTTGGTCTAGGCTATTGCTCTTTAGGCAATTGGTTAGTTCTATTCTTGTTATCTTTATGAGTCATTGGTTGTCATACACTATGCCCTGGACTGGATTACTAATGGTGGTAGCTGTACATATATAAGGCTTCTATGTAACCGTAGAGTACCCCAGTCCTATCAATAACTGTGATTCCACCTAAAGTCCTAGGTCAATTCTAGAGAAGACTACTTCCTGTTTCTGACATACTTTCTACATGTGCTGATAAGCACCCTTTTTGCCATTGGATGGCTATTCTTGCTATCTCCTTAGTCATGCTTAGTCATAGATAGCCCAACAGTATAAGTACCTGCCTGTACCTACAGTCATTTCCCCAGTGATATTCATTTGGTTCTTGGGTTATCCCAGTCTGATGTCAAGGACTATCACTCCTCTTTTCTTACCTCTCCTCTATTCTATGTGCATGGGTCTTAGCGTGACCCAAGCAGTTGTGTGTAAGGTGCTTTGACTAAGGTCATAACGATATGTCACATGTTCTGGCACAGATAAGTTCAGTAACTCTGTAATATTGTGCTTAACAACTTAAGGAATCCTCCCTCTACACTCACATTAATCATGTCTTTTTATTACAACAGGCTGAAAAACAAGTGGTGAAGGAGTTATGATCAACCCTAATCATCAGTTTTACTCAAAAATCTTGCATAAGTACCTATTGATCAACCTGCGTCTTTCTCACTTGTAGTTAGTGTTATGAATCGCACATAACATTCTTTTCTTTTTCGCTTTCTATGCAACACAAGACTTGTCTCACTTGCGCTTGGACTAATTGATTACCTTTAGCAGATCACGTGACTTGCTTAGTCAGCAGTCTAGGCCCCAACCATCTCGTGATACAATCTAGACCTGGGTCATCTTTGATCCCTGATCTATGATGTAGCACCTCATGGCTACCTCACCTTCCACTTGTTGTCTTGGTCTAGGCTATCACTCATTATGCTATTGGTTAGTATTATTGCTATCTTACTTATGACGTCATTGTGGTTATACCCTACGCCCTGGACTGGATTACTAATAGTGGATGTCCAATACATATATAAGGACCCCATGTACCGTAGATAGTCCCCAGTCCTATCAATCCCTGTGATTTCACCAAAAGTCCCTAGGTCATCCTTGAGAAGACTATTCTGTTCCTTGTTCCTTTTCCTTCATCAAATATCTAGTGGTATCCACAGACAAGACTATCCTTCTATTTTCTTATGGTAGGGTTGGTTGCCACTCAGAGTGCAATCAGTCAGTTGAGCCAGTGATGATTGGTCTCCATATCACAACAGTTAGAGGAGGTTTCCAATGCATTTTTGTGGCATGAGGAATGCCATAACATGTGATGAGGAATGCTATTGTATATGGTCAAGACCTTCAACTGCACACCAAATAGGGACTGTAGAGGCTCACTCATGGACATCATTCACTCCCTTTAGGACCTGTTGAAGAATCAATCTGACATACCACCCAAATCAAATTACCCTCCTTCTCACTGGGCAAACACTAGCAGAAGAATTTGATGTAGATCTGAATAACCATCTTGGCTCATGCCAGTAGTAGCACAAAGGAGTGCTTCACCATTTAGTGCAATACTAGGATATTGTGCTACCCCAACCACTACTGGCCAAGATAGATACAGACAGCAATCACTACAGAAACAGCTTTGTCACTACCAACAAAAACAAATATGCCAGCTACATCTAAGAAGAGGAAGGAGGCATCAAAAGAAGTTGATGTAATCATCATGGAGTATTGATCAGGCATACAGGAGAGATTGGGGAAATATTGATATATATCATGAAAGGACATCAGAACATCAACTGAGTGAATTAAAGTTGATCCAAGATGTCAATATCATGAATATATGAACAAGAAACACTCTCAACAGCATAGATATGTCATGGAATAGTTCTAAACCTGCCACAAATCACAACTCAGTACCTGAGGCATCATCTTTGTATGTCCAAAGCAGGCAGCCATGTTTGAATGTGACAAAATCAAAAATCAAAACAAATCCAAATACCAAATTGCTCCTGCCCCTCCATAGACACTGGCACCTACTTTTGAGAACCCCCTTGCACTCACTCTCAACCTGCACTAGCATTTGCTCAAGCCCTCTCTCCCACATTTAAGAACTAGGTGTCTTGTCAGTGTACTTGAATGAAGTTTGCTTCTTCCTCCTTAGTTTCTACAACTCACTGATCTTGAAGACATGCCAAGGCCTCAAACCCATTGATGGATGCCAAGATTCAAGCAATTGGAGATGAAGAGTGATCTGTGAGGCACTCTTTCTACTCCCAACAAAGGTGAGAGCCCAATGACCTCATAGAGGAGTTTGATGCAGTATAGCTCAAAAAAGGCCCTCTCTTTGACTTCTTCAGGAACTTATGCCGTTACTGATTTAGAAACTTGATTTTGAGTTCAACTTGGAAGATGATGAATCACAAACAGTACTCCTCATGACTTCTGATGTTACTGTTTTTTTGACCATGTCAGGAGTGTTCAGGCCTACAATGTTGCTCAGGCTAAGTAAGGCTTTAACGGGATCAATCTCATGGCAAATTAATCTACTAGAGAATTTGTACTACAAGTGGTGCTGAAAGGTGTGCCAGTTTCAAGTGTGTCAATAAGTGAGTTTTTGAACTTGACTTGGAGCCTCAAGAAGAGTCTGAGTCAATGACAACTGGTGTTAAAACATATATATAAAATAGGGCAAAATTTCAAAAGTTCTACAAAAGCCATAGAATAGAAAGACAGTAAAAAGGCCAAGGGCAAGGCTACAAGAACATGTAGGCTATTGGATAGGGCACCAAAACAGGGCACATTTCTTATGGGAGATGGCCTTCATGCCAAAGTAATACAGATTACCACAATGGGCTGGGAGGACAGTAGTATCGCAAAGCAAGCCAATAAATGCAGTGGCTTGAAAAACTGTCCTGATGTTTGCATGTTTTTCACTAAATGTAATAAAATGCAATAACAATAACCACTAATCCTTGCCAAAATATATAAGTGCATGAAATATAGTAATCACTCTTAGCTTTCTATTGGATCAAGGGTCAAAGGATTTGGATTGGATTTGATCATTTTAAAATCATCA
The DNA here is from genome assembly GCA_038091155.1 of Harrya chromipes. Classification (NCBI taxonomy): domain Eukaryota; kingdom Fungi; phylum Basidiomycota; class Agaricomycetes; order Boletales; family Boletaceae; genus Harrya; species Harrya chromipes. The sequence goes on from JBBPNX010000738.1 coordinate 11,012, forward strand.
CTCATTGGAAAAATTGTTTGACTGTATATATAGCTGGGTATCTAGCACTTGATATGACCCCCTTTGGGCTTGATAACTACTTCAATCCTACTAGGCATGTGTTCGATCCAATTCTGACACACTTCTACAGAAATATCACTCCACACCTCTACTAGCCTCTCCCATTGTCGATGAATGCACTTTTATGAGCTGAAAGATATCTTTTGAGGTGATTCCAAGGATGTTCTATGGGATTGCAGTCTGGTAACTATGCAGGCCAATTCAATAACCTAATCCCTTGCTCTTCAAACCAGGTCTGAGCTCTTCTGGAGGTATACTTTGGATCATTATCATATTGAAAGATAATGTCATCTTCTGGAATTCCATATTCCTCCATGCTGTCCAATAACCCCTGCTCCATGATTGTCACATACTGAGATTGTTCAAGTAGGTCTTTATTGCAAGTAAGTCTAACTTGATGTTTCAAACTTTGAGGATGCTTATTAAGTTCTGCCAGTTTCAGATGCCAGCCAATTTTTGTTTTCAATCAAGACAAGCATCTGCTTGTTGTTCATACTTTCTGTTCAGGCTGGGAACTCAGGGCAGTTGATGTGATTGTACCTGAGCTTGAGAAGCTCATGTCAAAACATATAAACTCTAAAGCAGCTTGAAGAAAGTACATGAATAATATTAGAGGAAAACACTCTGCCACAAACTTTGAATTTCATTCAAGTTTTAATTTTGATTTAGAAACCCTCAACTGTTCTATGTATGACACAAGTTAAACTCAACCATGCCCAAGGAATTCATCTCAAGTCCAGAGCAGCAAAAGTTCATGTAAGCAGCTATCAGCCTTCAAAAATAACTTACTAAATTTTGATTTAGCTGATTTGTGTATTCACTTCTCAAGCTGTATGTTCCAAGATGTGCTGCCAGGTTTGAATTTATAAGGGACTATTGGAGGAGTCAAAAAGTTGATTTTGATTTTGACTTTTGTTCTGACTTCTCTCCTCACTATCCTTTTTCTGGGAGACCTGGTCTTCCAAGAGTTCATGCAAAGCCACATCCTGTCTGTAAAAATGTTGCTGGTGGGTTATACCCTCGTGGCTTTTGTTTCAGGCAAGGGAAAAGGTAAAGGTAAATATTTCTGATGGATTCAGAAATTTGACTTCAAAAAAAGCTAGATCCTATTTGCACAGATGGAGAGAACCATAATTTGTTCCAAAGAGGCAAAGTGATGAGCAGGGCAGGAGTGGTTTGGTTTGGTTTGGTTTGATTCAACCAAGCCTTGATGATATAGCCTACCGAAACTTGATGCAACACTTGAAGTGAAACCAGAAAGAATTTCCACTCAGGAAATCCCAATTCTCTATAGATGCAGATATGGTCTTCAATTCTGGATGTGAGAGGTATGAGTGACTGAGTTTGAGCTTTAGCAGAATCATGGTGAGGGATGTAGATACATATTATAGAGCCTCATCCTTGTCCATTGATAGGAGAGTGAATATGTTGTATCGGTCCAAATTGATTGGGAGGAGTTGCACAGACTTGGGATCACACTTTGATGCAGGTCAAAATATGCCACCCTTCCAGCTCAGATGATAAGACATGACATTGGTGGTAGGAGGCTATTACTTTTCAAACATACTTTGAGTAAACCTGAATAGCAATGGTCTTGTCTCTTGCCTTCATCTGGTATGATAGTGGCAAAAATCCCTATTTTTGCTTTGCCCAGATATTTTGTCTCAGACGTGACCTACACCTTACTCCACACACACACTATTACCTTTTCCACAATCACCATCATGAAATCACTTTCCGTAGTAGCACAAGTGGAGCAGATCAGCTCTAGTTGGCTCCAATTCTTGATCTACCTGCATGAGGCCCTGGCTGCATTGGACAATTGTTCTTGGTCCACAAGGTCTCCTTGTTCCAGAGGTTGCTATTTGTTTTGAATAGCAGTTCTGGAAGGCTAGCCTACAGCATGAGAAAGGAGAGTTGCAGCTTCTTAGAACCACTAGGACAATGTTTATCACTGCTGAATCAATGAATGCCAGTGGCTTGGAATTCGACCTGGGACCATAGATAGACATAGATGTTATATGGAGCATACCTTTTACAACTATGAAATAGGTGATACAACCATGGTTGTATGTTCATCAAACCATACTCTAGGTTCAATGGTTCAAGAATGGAAGTATTTGTGACCTACTAGGTTCTGCAATGTCATTTGCAAAACTTCAGTCACCAGGAACGATGGCCATTACTCATCCTTACGTTCTCCAAGAAACCGAACCACCCCAGGTACGTGGGATCATACAAAGCATGATGGACAATTTCTCTGAGCACAAAATTGCCGAATGACACGAACTTCAGTGCCTGAGTCAATTAGCTCGATGAAGCTGAAATAGATGGATGTTGGTGCAAAGCCCATCTCTTGGAGTGGTCGTCAATGAGGTCATGTAACTTCGAACAGAATGGTGGAGTGAGCTTCTAAGAAATAGGTAGTATTTCAGAGTGGACATGGACAGCGTACAGAAGGACAACAATCACTGCTCTTTCATAGCAGTAGGATTGGAAACAAATCCATGTTGCTGTGAACTAAGAGAATATCTCAACATCACCATGATGAAGAGGGACCTACATAAATGGTGTACATACCAGTGTTATATGAATGACAAAGGCATCTGGACTTGGGACCCACTTAAAGCTCAAGGAAGTGCTGCTGTCTCTACTGTCTCATATGTCCTTACATTGGTAACTACTATATTCGGACATGTGTGGTAAATTTGACTACAGTACTCCACTGGCACTTGGACCAAAAGAAAATAACACAAAATTTTCAGTTACATTGAACAAAACAATTAATACATTAATGAAATATGATGCTGAGCTTTGCTACAACAGTTGTTTATACACTGACACACTGGTGACTATATCGTCTCAAAATGTCTTTTTTGAACAGGTTGTGCCATTATGTTCCCAAAACCAAGAATAAAATTTGCAGCTAACATGTGATGAATATCAATAGGTGATATGTCTTTCCAACATACACACAACTTCTGTGATTGCTGCACTGGTAGGTAGCACATCTTACATTCTGAAAGTTGATACAAAAGGTCTTGAATATATTCAAAGGAATTCTGCTGATAAGGATGGTTCCTAATAACATCAAAGAAAGTAGGTTTAGATTGTCCAGGAGATCTGCAAGTGGCTGGCATGAGGGCGACAACATTGTGGTTTCAATGGCAGAACAGCTGGCGTGAAAATCAGACATAGCCAGCATTGTTGAAGTTGCTCAGGTGATTATTTACCTTTGATTTGGGTCACTCTGAGTCACAACTTGTAACAACTTAGATTATTGAGGCCTAGATCAGGCTATTTATGCTATCTTGTCTGATTCATTTCTTCAACAGCAGTTACCTTATCTATGATATCTGTCATATCCCATATTTCACACAAGTCCAACTCCGAGATCTCCGGACCAACTCCTTCACAACTCCGAGATGATCTCGCTCCGAACTCAACTCCTGAACTCCGGACCTTCGATACTTAGACCTTCTCCGTTCGTCTATTTCATTCTATCTCCTTTCGTACTAGTCTCGCATTGTAGAATACTCCTGTAACCTGT
>JBBPNX010000739.1:0-14614 GCA_038091155.1 Harrya chromipes
TAGATCGTATCACGTGATGGGCGGGGCTAGACTGCTTAGTCAGCAAGTCACGTGATCTGCTTTGGCATAAAGATTAGTGCAAGCGCAAGTGTGACAAGTCTTGCGTTGCGAAGAAGGCGAAGAGTAAGGAATGTTATGACAGATTCATAACATTGACATCCCAAGCGAGGAGGGTTTCCAGCACTGTTTTTTTTATTGACCATGCTAGCGCTGTCTTGATGTCGTCCATCTCGTCCTCAACCTTCTGCAGCACAAGGTCCAAAGCGCGTTTTTCGAACCACGAGGAAAGTGCTTCATGACCTCGTCTATCATCAAGTATATAATCTAACAGTTTGGTCAGCTTTCCGGATGGATTGGTGATGAAGCAGACTCGGTGTGTCACAAATTCAGGCTTGTCCAATTGAAAAACATGAAGGAGAAAGTCGAGAATAGACAAGCGACTTTCACGTAAAAGCTTCAAGACCATTCCAATTTGTTCGTCGCGGCTGTGTAGTGGACCAGGCACCGTCGTGAGCTTGTCGTCAGACTCCATGGCGATATGACTGTGATCAATGATCGAATAATGCCAAAGAGCCGATATTAGCCAAGCAGCCGCAATCCCTTATCTAAGCAACAAGGAGTTATCGTATGACTAAGCTACAATCTAAGAGTTGGGATAGTCCAAAAATGGAGATAAAGGTCACGTTGTCGTGGGAGCTCGCTCAGCATTCAGAAGTTGTCCCGAATTGTACCAGTCCGTCTATCGACGGCTTGCCAGCAGCTTGCCTCTTTTAGACGTGGCTGGTCACGAGTCTAGTGTGGATCAGTGGGATAAGACAGAGAGGGGATTAATGAAGCCCTGGAAAGGTGTCAGTCACCGGTAACTCTCTCTCACATCGAGAACGGTGACTCAGGTATGCAAAAATCCTTCCGTACACTCAAACTCATCATGGCAGTGGCCTGTGTATGCATACTAATCCAAGATACTTGCAACAGCCGTCTTCGGTCGAGGTTAGAGCTAACAACAGCATTCTTTGGTTGCTCCCCAGGTTTTCAATCAACCTAACTAGTCTCTAATAGTTAAATCGTGTTGGACAGACGTTGGGGAACACAAATCAGATGTTGTTCGTCTGTTCCCGTTGCCGTTTTGTTCTTCCTTGAAATTTCCAGAAGTCAACTTTGGAGTGGATTCCGATTCCGATAGCGATGGTGTAGAGGAGTAAATCGAGAACTAGGACGCCGGGCCAGACACAGGTGAACAATAATTGGCTTGCTACAGATGTTTGCTTTGGTTTTCGAGCTTGCATAAGGATGTGAGGTTGGGATTCCACGGTTTTTGTGTCATGTCAGCTTGACACGACGGTTGCTGCTGTGTTGTAGAATGATAGGGGTTAAATGTATGGAAATGGTAGGAACCGACCTCTCAACGGTTGTCAGACTGACTTGTGTGTTCCACAGCTTATTCCACACTCCAGGAAGGGCCTCGCACTGTGAAAAGTAAAAACACTAGTATAGAATGTCCTGGACACTAATGCGTAGAGGATCAATGACCTCGTCACTGATGTCAGGGACGCGTCTTTTTAGCGTCGGTCACTAGTCACTAATTTTTATTTTCCCCCTTGGGTGACAATAATTCTCAGTGTTGGGCTGATGCCGAGGACCATAGTTATCAATATCAATATTAATTAATGTCAGTAATAGCTACTACAAGTGAGGTGCAGTAGTGTGGTGCAGCCTGGCAGTGGTGGTGTGTGTGCACTGGGTCATGGTCACAGTGTTGGTGGTGGTAGGTATCGTTGTCGTTGTGGTCGCATGCGCAGTTGGTCCGCTGCCTGTTGTCATCGTCGTCGTGTGGCTGTGTGATGGTGTGCTGGTGTGGTGTGAGCGGTGGAGGTGGTATGAGCAAGTATGATGTAGAGCAAGCGAGCTGGACTTGTACAAATTTCTTAGTAGCAATTGGTCTATAGTGCTAATGTACCTACAGGTGCACTACTATATGAAGCTGTTTGGCACAATGGTTAATTGATACATAGTGATTGCTTCGAGTCGTGAGTTCGATTCCCGACATCTGCACATAATTGGTACTATTTATTAGTGCTAGCTTTGAGAATAATTTTGCAGTATCCGTGTATTATAGACACTGGATTCTAGCGTCCCGGTCACTATCTTTCAATAGACCGTATGTCCTTTTCAACGTCACAATCGACATTTTATTTTAATGACAGACAATAATATTCATTTGTACGGACGATAATCGAAAGTGGATAGGACATTTATTTGTAGCGTCCCTACTATTTACAGTGCTCGGAGGTTAAAATACTAGCCCAACACCGGAACAGGGCAGGGTTTCGCTCAAGTTTTGGTTGCAGCGTTTTTTCATGTTCCGCGTCGACCCGTCCTTCTTGATCCAAAGGCATCCTAGGCGCTCCATAATCAGGCGCAGGCGCAGACACTCGAGCAAATAGTGGAGGACCAAGATGTATTCGCTACACAATAAATGCGAGGGGATATCTATATGATTTGCATGCCAAAAAAATAAACCTGCTAATAAATCTCTCTTAGCCAGTGTTCACCAGTCCACAGTATGGCCCAATGACCTCCACAAGCAGATGCAAATGGAGAAGAGAAAGAAATGCGAAAAATATGGCAAGGGAAACAAGAGAGAGCACTGGGGCTATAGACTATGGACGTCGCCTCCGCAGCGTCTCGTACGCGTCTCGTGGCTGAAGATACCGAGGGAATGAACCCGGCGGTGGATCGAGCGTGTACAGCTGCTGTCGTCCGTACTGCCCACTTGGTCCCTCCACAACAAGTCCACCCGGATCGTCATCGCCCACCCGAAAATAGCGATCCATCTCGGACGGGTCGAATTCAGAGGGTGGGATCGGCGAGGACGTGGACGTGCGGGCTGGTAGACGGTCGTTGGGTTCTTCTGAATCGGGCGTGGGCTCCTGTTGGGTATGCGACTGGGACTTTCCCCCGATGCGATACGTGCGTTTGCGTTTCGCTTTTACGGGGCGGCGTTCCGGGGGCGCACGTACGCCTGGCGCGTTGAGTGCTCGTGGAGGTCCACTTCGCACAGTGAAGTGTTCGAGCGAGCGGGTGTAGGGGGACAAGGTGTGATTTGAACTACTGAGCGTGGACAACTGGTGCAACGTGTTGTTCAGGGCGGGGCGGAGGATGATCTTGGCACCTGCTTCGGACAGGGTGTAATGCGGTGGAGGTGAACCAGAGTGGAACGGATCGAGGTTGGCAGTAATGGAAGATGATATGGATAGACGACGATGGGACTGTGGGGATGGGTTGTTGATGGATTCGTGGCTATGAGCGGAGTGGGGAGGATCGCTAGGTGGTGTTTCGACCGAACGAGCGAGGCCGCTGCTAGTGGATAGCGAAGATTGTGCCTCGAGGCTGTCTGGTGAATAATATGCGGCTTGGGGGAAAGGGGGGAAATAAGGATTGTAGCTGTACGCTGGGCGATAAGCGAGGGGTATCCGTGGTGTGGGGGTCTTGTACACGGTGACAGAATCGTCTGGCATCACGCTTGGAGGTGGCGAATAGTCAGTTGAAGTGTCTTCCCAGTCTACCACTGAGTATGCCCTTCTGTCTTCCTCTTCCGCGACGCCCTCCGTCTCATCGACATCCGACTGTTCCTCCGTGAGATCTGCGAGACCCCTATTCTGTTTAAATATTCGACCAAAGTTCGAGAAAGCGCTCTTCGATGGAAGCCCCTCTGGACGAAGTCCGTACGTTGGGTCAAAGTTCTCGAGTTCGGGAAACGAACTAGTGGATTCGCTTGGGGGTGGAGACTGAGTAAACACAGTGGATGGGGTAGATCGAGCGCTCTTCGTTGACCTGCGAGCGGAACCGGCAACAGAAACACCAGAGACCGAGCGAACTTGCCTAGTGTCAAACGGCGCACGCACCACTGGCGGCGGTCGTTTGTCGAGATACGGTGCTTCCACCTTGGCCTTGACCCACTGCTGGCTCAGGCGATGGATGATACTCGGCAGGTCCTCTCTGAACATTTGACGAAGCTGGCCCTCGATTTCGCTTTGTATAAATTTCTGAATGACAGCTATCGAGTCGAAGGTGCTGTTGATGTCGACGTTTTGAAGAGGGTCTGTTTTGAATACAAGGGTGATGCCCTTTTGTTTGGAAACGACGAGGACGACGTATGAGTTGAGCTTGAAGTGAGAGAGGCGAAGAAGCATGGGTACGACGAGAGGTTCTTTGGCTGCCAGCATTCCTCTAGAACCAGTCATGAGGTGAATATCCGGTTGCTTATGGTTCAGAGGATTTGCCTTGGCGTGCAATGTCATCCAAGGTCCCTAATGTACACAAGACAGGGTGGCCCATACCTGCACTTTAGTTTTGAGGACGAGGTAAGCGTCGCCAGCATACGTCAGACGAAATATGCCTCGAAATTGATCCATGGTGAGATCGCCAATATCCCGAATTTCTAGTTCGGGCGGCTAAACGTATTATGATGAGCGCGGTGATTCTGCCAGTGAGTACGAACCGGAGACTCGCACCTGTGTGCCCATTTCCAGCTCGACAACTTCGATCTTGTCTGCAATGACGGGTGGTTTGTTTCCCTTGTTGAGTGCATTGTTGAGCATCTGGATCGCATCGGTGTGAAATTGGTCGGAAAAGCGGGGCCATTGAAAGGTGAACGACATGGTCGACTTGACGTGGCTGACATACAATGCAACGCGGTGCGGTGAGGGTTTTACTCGTCAATGTTCGACCATGAACATCGTGTCGGGAAAGAACGTAAGTACGATGAGGCAAGCCAACAAGCTAGACGGTAACTTGACCCAGCTCACTTGCTTGAAACGGCCGACTTTGATTCTCGTCACTAACAACGACAACATTTTAATGCTACCCCCAACGTCGATCGTCATCTCATGAACGGTGTACGAAGATTTCTAGGCGGAGGCGGGGCCAGCTCACAACCACCACCACCACCACCAGCCCAAGCTCCACTTGCACCCGAAACTCCTCCGCCGCCACCACCTGCGTCCTCAAAACCCTCCCGGCCATCCCAAAGTTCTCGGCCGACGACACCCGTGGATGGCAAGTCTACTGGTAGCACACCAGGTCTCGTCATTCGCAAGGACCGGAGCAAACCGTCACAAGTCACCTCTCCGGCAAGCGAACAAAGGCCTGGAAGTGCCCTCATTCGATCTTCACCGCCGGCGTCGACACCTGCATCGGCACGATCGCCCACAGGTAGTATTGCATCCCTCAGCGTCGCCTCACCGACCCGCAAAGTCGTCCGAAATGGCACAGCGAAGATCCTCGGCTCTCCAAGTCCCTCATTGTCTCGTATACCCCCACCAAACTCGGAGCAACCCACGACGTCAGAAGGCAGCTTGGGATGGAAGCGAAGCTCCGAACTAGTTAATATCCGGGACGAGCTTCTCATGAGCTTACTCACTAGCGAAGCGGTCGTCGACAGTCGGGAATGCGAAATCCTCAGCGCGGAAGAAGTCGAAGAGCTGAAGAAGGTGCGAGCGGTCTTGTTGTCTCCCACTCGTCCTGACATACCATCTCAAGGAACTCCACGTTCTCAGGATTCGGCTGACGGCGATGCAGAAAAAGCTCGCGCTCGAAACCAAGATTCGCGACGCAGCATTGTCGCTGTCCAAGGTGAACACAGCACACAAAAAGGTTTCGAAACAGACAGAAGAGCAACTGGAGGCGGCCGAACGCAAAGTCGAGATGGTGCAAAAGGAACTATGGCGAGTGTCGGAACGGACGGGCGAGGTGCATCGAAAACTGCTCGAACACAGGGCGGGCGTGCTGGGGTACTCCATGCACAACATGGAAAGGAAGATGCTTCCCACCCTGTATGGCATATCTGAACTAGACGCTTCGAGAGCCGTCACGCCCAACCGAAATTCGACCATTAGTTCGGTCACTAGTGTTCCCTCCACCCCATCCAAGTTCGACGGAGCGCATTTGTTCGCCGGCCATACGAATGCACAAATCCCCAAGGCACCCTCTGGTATTGGCACCCTCGAGGCTGACTTGCGGGCTGCTACCGAGTCTCTCAACGCAGCCAACAAGAAGAACGCAGAGCTGGCGCGCGAGCTGTCCCATCTTCGTTTGGAGAAGGAGCAGATGGAAACGACGATGAGTATGGAACTTCAAAATACAGAAGAGACGGTCGCTGCACTCGAAAAGGAGCTACCCCGCTTTGAGGAACTTCAAGTTCGTTGCGACGAATTGACAAAAGAACGCGAAGAATGGGAAGATGACAGGCAGAAGTTGGCGGTGCGGGAGCGAGAAGTGGAGAGGCTAGAAAGGCGACTGGAAGTGTTGGAGGAGAAGAGTGGAGAGGCAACGGAAATGGAGATGAGGCTGGCCTCGATCCAGGAGAAAGCAGAGGTGCAGGTGCAGAAAAACAGTGAATCGTTTTCGGCTCTGCAAGTGGAGTACGAGGAGGCACGTGCAAATTGGCAGGCAGAGAGGGCTGTGATGGAGGATGAGTTAGATCAGCTGACAGGAGGTGGCGAAGCGCGAGCTGAATTGGATGGTGCAATAGAAACTCTTCATGCGCTGATGCACCACCAGGATGTCGATCATCCATCTGGGGATCCATCGCTGCAGGGCCTGCTGGCATCAGTTGGAGCCCACCTCGAGAACCTCACTACGATCATGAAAGAACACGGCGATTCCCGGGAGCAAATGGTTTCTCAGCTGCAGGAAGAACTCGAGGCATCACGGCGCGAAAGAGACGACGCAAAACGGGAAGCCCTCGCCCTGGGCACCCGGGTGAAGGTGCCCCTTTTTTCGTCCTACTCACATTGAACTTGGTGCTAAACACCCATTTATAGGAACTAACCTCACCGTCTGTCTATAACGGTCCGCCGATCGAATACAAAGGCGAAGTCGCCGACATTGTTACACTCTTACAGCCTGTCTGGGCCCTTCTGCCTGCCCCTGAACTGCGCTCGGCAACCCTCAGAGCCCCGCGCCACCTCCGATTGGCTTCCACAATGTCCAGCCCAGGCGGTCCTCATTCCAAATCGAGCCTACCCTCTCTGTCGGACATGGACATTCGTTCTCTCAAGGCACTTTACGACCCAAAGTCATCCCAAACCGCCGTCGGTGGCCCCTTTTCTCTCGACGCCTTCGTCGCGCGGGTTCAGGCCTTGGTGATCGACGACCGCTCATTGATCGAACGACTGATTCGATTTGCGCAAGCACACGATCTACTCAAGAAGAACGCTGAGCGTGCGCAAAAGCTCGCCGAGGACAGCAACGCTGCGTTGGGGACATATCAAAAGCAGGTCGTTACCCTCGACGATCAGAATTTCGCTTTACAACAGAAACAGGCTGCATTGTGCGTGTCTCTTCCTCCCTTGCTTTTTTTTTTCCAAATTGTCCGTGATGGAATCCTTTTTCGCGCCTGCTTTCTACAACGCACTGATAATCATGTTGACTGACATAATGCGACGCAGGATGAATGAGATACATGATCTACAGTCTGCCGTAGACCGTGCGGTAGCGGCAAAACGGGACGTCGAGATGCACGTTGCCGACCAAGCAGAGACATGCCGCCAACTCACCGAGGCTAACAACGTGCTGAGTGCCAAAACGCTCACCCTCGCGCAAGAGGCTGCCTCCGCTCCCGAGATGGCCCGCAAGCAAATCGAGGAATGCAAAAAAGCGCTCCGTGAAGCCCAGGATGAGGTGGAGGCGATGCGAACGTCGGAACAGACGCAGCGGATTGCACTGTTAGACGAGCTGAACTCGATGCAGACTGAGAATGGGAATTTGAGGGCACAGCTACGCGCACTCAAAAAGTGATGTGTTTTTTATTTATTGATGTCGTCGTCGTCGCACCTGGCGCGTGTACGGTGTACGAGGTAAGCTGCCGAGTTGATGTGGAGGGCGGGGTGCTGAAACTGAATAGATCCTTTGGTGTTATTTATCTGGGTCTGGTTTTCGACCGCAAGCTTCGATGCGTACGGATATTTTCTCCTCTTTTGCTATTGCCACTTCACCCTTTGCACGTCGTCTTTCACGCTCCTTTTTTTTGCTTCCCACAGACGACGATGCCGGGTTTTCTTTCTTGTTGTCTATGGATACCCACCTGATCCGATGGTCGGTTGAGGGAAAAGCTGTCTTTCTGTTGGGCGTTCTTCTGCTGTCTGATTTTGGCTTTCCTTGTGTGTCCACGCGACACGTACAATGTATCCACTCGCACTGCAAAATGTACACTTGTCACACGCACTCGCTATATATCCGATTCGCGAATCCGAGCATAAATCTCTCAGATTCTCTCGCCACCATGCGGTCGTCTGCAATCATAATGTGGTCGTGTGACTGATTCGTAGACGTGGCGAAATTTCATTGCTGCCTTTGCAACGATAACATGGACAATGAACACAGCCAAAAACAGATATGCCAACTCGGCTACCTAAACCCTAAGAACGAAGAACGAAGAAAGGGAAAACACACTAGTGTTACAGACCGCAGCACGCCAAGGGTGCGCGTTTTTGTGTCAGCTACCCGCTTCTCCATCACCCGAGCTGTGATATGTGATACGCATTGTCAGCAATAGAGCGAAGAAAGAGGAGAAGGACATAAAGAAAAAACGAGAAGAAAAAAAAAAGATGCAAGACGTCATTCGTCTCCAGCTCACCTTCTCTCGACTTCATGTCCGCGGAGTCGGATATCCGCCCTCTCCGAGTTCACGCCGCTAAACCACCGATCACGATGCCCAACGCACGACGGCCAACACACATGCGCCACGTATATCACCAACCCTTGATACAAATGCAAAAGCAACACCACTGCATCCACCACTTGGCGGGTGGCTCCTCGAACGTGTCGGACGAGCATGAGGACCAGTCGGAGTCGAGGTCCAATCGGTAGGCGGTCGTGCGGTAACGGGCGTAAGGCGCCTGTTTCAGGTTGTCATGGTCGTGTGCGTGTGTGAAGGGGCTGCGTTAGGGGCGAGGGTGGACAAAAGAAGGAATGGATACGTACGCGGTGTAAAGCCCGAGCTCTGAGACTCATGTTTTGGGATTGTTGTCGACAGACTGGCGGGAGAATGGGGCGATGAGATGATATGGGGTGACGGTGGAGTCACGCAGTGAAGACAAGGGGGAAGATATAAGGATAATATAAGGAAAGAGGATGGCGGGCGGTGGTAGGTGAATGACGTTGATTGGCTGGGGGCGCTGATGTGAGTGCGAGAGTGTGGGCGATGGAGAGAGAGCGAGGACGGTAAAAGTGTCTCTTATAAGGTCCTCGCCCGAGGAAAAAGGGCGTTGCGGTCATTCCCATGTCGCTTCCTTTGTTTCAATGTTGGAATCCATTTCATGGAAGCCATTTGTTTTGTGCCTGCTCGATGCCGCTGTAAGGCGATCGGGGGCAGGGGGTGGGCACTGTTGTCTCCGAGTGCGTTGGTTGCGTTCTTTGCCAGTGGGCGATCATGTCACACCTGGTGTGTCGACGTCCGTGAACAATGCGTCACTTGAGCTCGAGGTCGGACTCGGGGATCTCTGGCCGAGGTCATGGATGCTATTCGGGCTGTCTCGGATTCTGATTTTGATGGTGGTGGCGAACGAAGCTTGCTAAGGATTCCAGGTGACTCGGGGACCGCGGATGTTGAGGTTGCTCGGCAGCTGAGGTCGGACGAACTGTCCAATAGCCCGGCTGGAGGGCGCAGATAGGGAGGAAGAAGAGAAACGTCGTCGAAATCCATATCTTGGGTTGCCGTAAAGGGCCTCACCTATACGCCCTCGGTGTGCGCGTGCGATAACGAGCGGAGCAGGGAAGGAACGAGTAGGAAGCCACTGGCAGTGACATACGTAGGACTTGGTGCAGAAGACCTGATTAGGTCGATCGACGTAGCCGACTAGAGATTTTTTTTAGACTGCACCCAGAGGGCAAGCACTCTGAGTCCGTTGTTCAGCATTCAGTTCTGGGTCCTGGGCAGGTAAAGTAGTGGAGTGAATCAGTGATACATGCCTCAGGCTCGCATTCTCCGGCCATGATGAATCATGTTCTCCAACGTTGAAGGTGCGCGTCGATCATTGAGGCCCGTGATCATAATCCATGATGGCACTTTGGTTACGAAGTTCTCACCTTATCCACTAGGTAGTGCCGAGTAGAAAATGAGATGCAATCCCATGGCGAAGATGGCTCCGAGTGCCAGTGTGTTCGTCATGTTAGTCAAAGGGTCAGATTGTGCAGGTCAGAGCTTGACACTAAGCCCTCGTTGTCTAATGGTTATGACGTCAGACTTCTAAATTGATTATCTGGAGGTTGTGGGTTCGAGTCCCACCGGGGGCTTTGATTTTGTTTTCTTTCCTAGCAACATTATGTCTTTTTTTTTGTTCACCTGGTGATGCCATCGATGTCTGAGTCCTGGGCATTTGCGCTGAGAGGAAATCAGTGTCCATGCCGAGCGTAGCAAGCAAACGTCATGTCTAAGACTACCGCCCGCAAACTACACCACCACGCATCAATGATCGGAACAACCGGCAGATCTATTCGGAGTTTTCATGTACCGGTTTGATCAGTCACATCTTGCATAAGGCATAGCCCACCCCTCCGTTACGACGACACGTAAAATCCCACCCACCTCTGACGCATAATGAAAATTCTCCAATTATGAGCAATACTGGTAACCAACTGGGTGAACGGTTGTGGTTGACCGAGGACATGAGTCGTGACGATCAAAGTGCTAGAGTCGCATTATAATTCAAGCGCCGAGTCGAGTCTGAAACCGGAATAAGATTCACATCAAAGTTATATTGGTGAGAGACTATTTCTTGCAAACTCTCACTGCTGCCGAAATTGGCCTCAGTGAGTGAACAAAGATGAACCCACATGGCGGTTCGGCTGCGACCGTCAGCCTGACCTAGATGCATTCGGCGGTGGTGGTGCATTGTTCATCACCGTCTGAAACCAGTTGTGGCTGCTGCTGCGTTGGTTCAAGTCTGCCGTCAGCGAAGTATGTTACATATGGCAACTAGATTATTGTTTCGTCAAGATATGGGAATGAAGGTTAATTTGACAATTGCGCCGCTCTAGGACCCATATGGACCACTGGACCCAGGGGCGCACCATTGGGATTAATATTGTGTGCATGTGTGTGTCGGCTATGTATATGACGACCATGGATCCGCCATAGAGTGGGTTAGGCCACTTGCCGTGCTGTAGCTACATGTTGGTGGCCAAGTATGTCAGTCCGAGCTATTCGGACAGCAGTTGGAGGGTCGGGTACCGCTCAAGGGAAAAAGCGGATTTTTTTTTCAGGTAGAAGCAACCACGATCGTCGTTGTTTTGGCGTGTCTTACCTCGTGTTAGTGGGCAGTAGAGTACTTAGTAAGGAACGGGACGCTGGCAAGACGCGGATGCATTGTCGTATTCGAGTCCGCGAACGTGAGAGTAATTTCTCACGGAGAAGTTGCAGGGTGCGACACGATAACTCGGTGCTCAATTTCAATGCCCGCTCCCACCCATCCACGCCAGGGTGCGTCAACATCCACTCGACCATCTTCTTCTTGAATATCTACCACAACCATATCATCATGGATTCGTCCCCCCATTCTCGCCGTCCATCTTCTCGCACCGCAAAATCACCTCGCTCCCCTGCCAACGGCCCTACCCGCGCCTCTGACGCCCTACCAACCGATTTTCAGAATAAACAGCCAAGTACTTTCACCTCTTGTCTATCGATTCCGGTCGAGGGCGCAGTCCCTATAACTTCTCTGGACGATCCTCCTTCCGCCACTCGCTCTCGTATGTCCGACCATTCCGTCTCTTCCTCCTCAAAGCGCGCTCCCCGCAAATCAAAGACTCACGCCCTCGCGGCCCTCCATTACCATGCTGCATCGCACGATAACGACGATGTCACCTCTCAGGACATCTCCGATGATTTTTCCGGTGACCACACCCCAATCTCAGTTTCGCCCTCTCTCGACCTTCCTTCCGTAAAGACATCGAGTCCTAGAAATCACCCTACCCGGATATCTCCCCGTCCATTTGGTTTAGAAGACTGTCTCGTTTTCTACCCCACTTCAGACGAATTCAAGGATCCTATGGCCTACATTCGCTCGATTACCGAAAAGGCCCTCAACTATGGCATTTGTAAAGTAGTCCCTCCAGTTGGCTGGAAAATGCCTTTTGTAACAGATACAGAGGTCCGTGTCCAAATACCCCATTTTTCACATTTTTTGCCCGCCCACAATTATTTATTCTCGTCCACCAGAGTTTTCGTTTCAAAACTCGATTGCAGCGCCTCAACTCCATCGAGGCTTCATCTCGCGCAAAGGTCAATTTTCTTGAGCAGCTTTACCGTTTCCACAAGCAGCAAGGCAACCC
Organism: Harrya chromipes; assembly: GCA_038091155.1. Classification (NCBI taxonomy): domain Eukaryota; kingdom Fungi; phylum Basidiomycota; class Agaricomycetes; order Boletales; family Boletaceae; genus Harrya; species Harrya chromipes. Next base: position 12,334 of record JBBPNX010000739.1, read on the forward strand.
ACGTGTCTCTGTGCCTACGATCAACCACAAATCCCTCGATCTGTGGCTCCTCCGCAAAGAGGTCCACAAACTTGGTGGTTATGACGTGGTATGCTCCATATCGTGCCACTCAATTTTTCCCACCGTTAATTCTTCCCATAGGTCACAAAGAATCGAAAATGGGGAGACCTCGGTGCCCTCCTCGGCTACAGGGGTATACCGGGTTTATCTACCCAGATCAAGAATTCCTACACGCGAATCATCTTACCGTACGAGCATTTTTGTGATCGAGTGCGGAATTCACCCACGTTGTCCACATCCCCTGGTGGAACTCGAGATCCTCACCTAAAAACCCACACAAATATTCAAACAACGCGAACCCGCAATGGACACATACGCGATGCTTCATCCCCACCTTCTAGTCCCTTGACGTCCACCTCCAGTGCTTTATCTGACGTTCCGGATGATGGTGATTACAAGGAACGGAATGGTTCTCGAGCGGAAGGCACCAGTTCAAAAAGGAACACAAGGTCTAATTCCCATGACCAAAGCCGTATGCTTTTCTTTTGTTTTTCGGGTGTACATCTCACCAACTAGGTCCGACCAGCTCCACGGAAGCGACGCAATATTGCTGGCCGCATGTCATCAGCATCGCCTCCATCACCGCCAGATGAAGACCCTAAATTAACCCAGGAGGTAGGTATCTAAGCGCAGTGACTTGACTCACTTTCTGACTCTGGGGTAGCAGTCTTGTGAAGTTTGTCAGAAGAAAAATCACGAGGAGGAAATGCTTCTTTGTGACGGTTGTGACTGCGGTACGGCGAATCTTCGTTGTCACGTCTTTTATGGACATGTCTCACTTTTCAAAGGCTTCCACATGTTTTGCTTGGATCCACCTTTGATCTCTATTCCAAAGGATCAATGGTTCTGCCACACGTGCTTGTTCGAGACGGGCGGTGATTTCGGTTTCGATGAGGGGGAGGAGCACAGCCTTTCCAGTTTTCAAGCTCGGGATCTTGAATTTCGCCGTAGGTGGTGGGCTTCTCATCCTCCTGTCCACAAATCCCCCCCAGACCTTAATGACCCGACGGTAAATTATATCGGCAACACACTGGTGACCGAAAGCGATGTTGAAAACGAGTTTTGGCGACTTGTTCAGTCGCCCAGCGATACGGTTGAGATCGAGTACGGAGCCGATGTCCACTCGACCACCCACGGCAGGTATGTCATGGGTGATGATTTTTACGACTTTCCACCGTTGAATATTCTTGATATCCTCACGACAGTGCCATGCCAACCATGGAGACACATCCCCTTGATGCCGCTTCCAAGGATCCATGGAATTTGAATAATATGCCCATTCTGGCGGATTCCCTCTTGCGATTTATCAAATCGGACATTTCGGGTATGACCGTGCCATGGACTTATGTGGGAATGGTATTTTCCACTTTTTGTTGGCACAACGAGGTAAGTGTTCGCCGCCTCCTGGCATAGATGCCGCAGTCGTAATAGCTTGCGTAGGATCATTATACGTACAGCATTAACTTCCGTGGGTATCGCGTCTTCGCTTCATTTCAAAAGTGACATGATTGACCATATTCATATAGAACATTGGGGAGAGACAAAGACTTGGTACGGCATCCCAGGAGAAGATGCAGCCAAATTCGAAGCCGCGATCAAGAGTGAGGCGCCAGATCTGTTCGAAGCACAACCAGATCTCCTTTTTCAGCTGGTTACACTGATGAACCCGAAGCGCCTCACCGATGCTGGGGTCCGCGTGTACGCATGCAATCAACGTGCAGGTGAATTTGTCATCACTCTCCCAAAGGCGTATCATGCTGGGTTTAATCATGGGGTACGTTTTACACGCGATTGATCGATCGTATAGCATTGATTTTGTGCGGCTCTAGCTTAACTTCAACGAGGCCGTCAACTTCGCACTTCCTGATTGGCTGCCCTACGGCCGCGACTGTGTGCAGCGCTACAGAGAGCACAGAAAATTACCCGTGTTCTCTCACGATGAGCTTTTGGTCACCATCACGCAACAATCAACGTCAATTAAGACGGCGTTGTGGTGAGTCATCACCTGTGCCAGTGTGCTGTTCCCCGCTAATTATGTTCGGTTATAGGTTGGAGCCGAGTTTGAGGGAAATGACTGAACGTGAGATGGGATCACGCCAGGTCGCGAGGACCCTTGGTATGGTGGAGCGTGTCGAAGAAGAGGACCGAGCCGAAGACCAGTACCAGTGCGTCTACTGCAAAGCTTTCTGCTATCTCTCGCAAGTCACCTGCCACTGCAAGA
>JBBPNX010000740.1:0-14614 GCA_038091155.1 Harrya chromipes
ATATAGTGCTAGCTGATGACAGTTACATAAATATGACATAATAGAACCATTATCAAATTTATGTAAGTACTTTACAGCATGCTAGGGTCTAATATATGTAATCAAAACTTAAAGCCAAAAAACTGTCACAATGAGTGATGATTTTAAAATGACTGCTATTTCATCAAATCCTATCCAAATCCTTTGGCCCTTGATCCAATAGAAAGCCAAGAGTAAGTGCTATGTTTCATACACTTACATATTTGGGTAAGGGTTAGTGGTTATTGCGTTTCATTGCATTTAGTCAAAAACATGCAAACATTGGGACAGTTTTTTGAGCCACTGTACATGCCTTAGGAGACTACACTCACACAATTCACTCATTTGGAACAACGGAATCCTATACCACCCAGATAGTAAGTCAGTTTTAGTGACTTCTAGCCCAACATGAATGTCTGCTCAATGTCCCCCTCAGGGAGAGCTTGCCCATTGGTCCATCAAGAATTTTTATCAATAAACCAACAAGAAGGACACAACGGGGCAGCTTGCAAAGCAAGAAAGGCAGTACACCCGAGTTCAATGCCAACGCGACATCTACATGGGCTCTGACGACCATGATGCCAGTGAGCGTGATGTGGCTTTGTCCAAGGACAGTACACCACCTCACCTTCATCATTGATTAACTGAATCTACGTCCAACGTGTTCAACTTAGCGGAATTCCTCCAAAGCTCTCCTGGGGACCCAGCTTTTCACGTGAGCATGTTTCTCTTCAAATTATCGAAACACTGTGACACCAGACAATCTTTTTCCAGGACTTCATCCCCAAGTTGAAGGACCACCTCCTGAGCTGACTGCTGAATCAGGAATATGACAGTGATGAGCAAACTTTCTCGAATGATGAGCGGAGTACCATCCATTTCGTCAATAGCCTTAATAGGGTCCTTCACCCAAAGTGTTTACAGATCAATTATACAACATATGATATGCGTCGTGATAAGGACACATTGCGCCCGGGAAGTGGCTCTGCAGTGATGTTGCTTTCTCAGGAGGATGGTCCAAACCCCCATCCATTCTGGTACATAGAAGTCCTGCAGGCATTTATCATCACAGTCGATTATGCTGGCGCCAAAGAAACAATGGAAGTCTTGTGGGTCCAGTGGTTCAGTGTCATACCCAGTTATCATTGGGGATTCAAGTATGCACACCTTCCAAAGGTTGGCTTTGTCCCTTCAGAAACAGGTGCTGCGTTTGGATTCATTGACCCAGCACTCGTCCTTCAATCCTGTCACTTGATCCCTGTCTTTGTAGACGGTCACACTGACTCATTATTGCATTACGGCCCATCCATTGCCCGGCAGGACAATGTTACTGACAATTGGGTAGCATATTATGTGAATGTGTGAGTACCTTTATTCTAAAGCTATTATTACTCCTGACACTTTCTTTAGCTTTGCCGACCATGACATGTTTGCTTGACATGCAAGTATCAGAGTGGGACACAATGCCCAGTATAATCTACCATCGTCAAACACTAGTCATTCCACCACTGAGAATGGGCCATCGAAGACTGCCAATGAACTCTACAATAGTGACGAGGATATGAACAAGACTGACGAGGAACACGAAGGGGAGGGACCAACCTGGGATGAGGGTGAAGTTGATGGTGACAATGAGGGTGAGCAGGACAAGCTAGAGGACAATGAAGACAAGGACAAGGATGGAGAGGATGAAGACGAAGATAAAGATGAAGATGAAGAGGGTGACGAAGACAACAACAACAACAACAACAACAACAACAACAACAACAACGAGGGTGGCAGTGGTGCCTCTAAATTCTGAAATGTCTGCCAGTGGGACCTGGTTATCGGCCGAATCAAAGGCAAGGTGCATCCTTTAACTAACCTCAACCCCTACGACAGCCTTCAGATTCCTCATCAAGCCCCCAATACCCTCTCCCCATCGATGCCATTGTACCCACCATCGCCCTCACCATCACCATCTCCAGCATTGATTATCAGTATTGCCCCCAAGTGTCCCAACGCTGCTTGATTATTATACGCTGATTCTGGCCACATATATTTGTATCCACTGTTAACCTCCTTGTCAAAGGCCACCTAGGTCCATAGCCCCCCACCCCCACTGTATTCTACCCATCTTGATGTGTCCTCAACTCACTCGCCGCCGAGATCATTTCACTCCAATATCGCTTGACCTCACAAAAGCTGAGGCTATTCCCATTGTACACTCAAATTTCAAGACGTTCAGCTCGTACTACCAGCCATCTGATAATTCTGTAATGTAGTTCATTCTATTCACCTTGTAGATTTATTGCCTTCTGACCATTTGTCCTAGGTCACCCACCCACTACTTAAGGACATACTTATCCCTCACCACTTCACCCTCCACACCCCAGTGGACCACATGTAACCCGACCATTGGGCTTTCACAATCTACACATCGCACATCCGAGCTTTGTCATACATCAGGAAACCCTGTTTTCACACAGTAACAAGTGTTACGCAAGAGCGCACAATCACTAGACTCTGTACCAGCTAACCCTTAGGCGGCGATGACTCACCCACGCCTTCGAGCTAGGAATCGAGAGCTGGATCCGAAGGCAGCGACGTCCGTTAGGAAGAGGGCCTTGATCCATGATGCTGAGGGTCTTCGACCGTTAGGGAGAAGTCTCACACCGAGTGGAGTCTTGTAAGTACGCTGAATTGCGCAGAACTAGCTAAGGAACATAAAAGGGGAAGAAGCCCCTTATATACGTAAAAGATGTGGATATAAAAGGAATCTATCTGGATATGGAAAGCATCCAGAAGGAGAAGTGGGAGTCCATGCGGAAGACCGCACTACGAATACAGGATGTCCCGAAGGAGTCATCCGAAAGAGGAAAGCGGAGAGCCACATACGAAAGGGGAAACATACGTAAAAGGTAGTATGAGGATCTGTGGAGCGGAAGAAAGGAATCCACGGTACCCATAAGGAGAAGCGGAGAGCCGCTTCTGAATCAGAGCCACTGATCGGGATTACTCTTGAACCAGCCACCCGTCATCGAAGAAGGGATGGAATGATCTACGTCAGGCCAAGTAAAGTAAGAGTCCAGGACGGGGAAGCCGTCGCGTAGGGGAGTCTCATAAGGAGCAAAAGAAAAAGAAAACGTGCCATTGCCGTCGCCTTCAAGAGGCGTCGCCGATAGCCAATCGTCTATAGGGAAATCCGTAACAAACTCCCATCTTCTGAAAAAGGTTCATTAACAATGCACAGGATTTTGCCAACCCATTAACTCGTTCGACCATGCAAGATTATCCCGAGGATGGGCAGGGACGGATGTCCCAGGTGCATCACGGCAGTAAGATGCTGGTGGAACTTCTGGACGATTTAGCTCCACCTTCCGTTCGGGTCAATGGCAAAGTATTCTTTGTCAACAAGTTGTTGAAGCAGAGCGCCAAAGGGTACTTTATTCCAACAAAGTTCTTCCAGGCACGAGTCGGTCCAACAGTGGAGACTGAAGTCCTCTCCTTGGGCCATAAGGTATCTTGCGCTGATGTAAGTGCATTATATATCCTCCTGTGTCCTATCTGAGCTCGCATAGAACAGATTCGCAGTTGACCCGGGGCTGGTCATAGTCCCTGTCTCAATTTTTTCTCAGATGTTTGAGGAGATTTCAAGTTATTGCAACATATCCAAGACTGCATTTACAGGTTCGTTTCTACCTTCTACTCTCTAGATCAGAGGCTGATTATTTCGGACTTCCAGAGTCGTCTGTCACTTTTGCAAAGCGCATGCCCAATCCACTCCGTGTGAAGTCGGGGGGCCGCTTGGTTCTCACTGTGCCCCTTATCATTTTTATGGACGACGTATTGGGGAACATTTTGAAGAAATGGAACAAACATCATGTTATTTACATGTCCAATGCTGCTATGCCACGTGAAATGCTCGAAAAAGAATTCTGCGTGCGCTTTGTTTCCTCGTCACCACACGCAGCCCCCCTTGAGTTAATGCAGGGATTTCGGGATTCTCTACGGTATGGAGCTTCCTTTGTTATGACTACTTCTTTTACTTACACGAGACACTTGAAGGAAAGCAGCTAAGGATGGCGTTATTGCATGGGATTCGAAATACCAAGAAGAAGTTATGTTGATACCTTACGACCTTTTTCATGCAGGCGACAATCCGATGCAAGCCGAGGAGTGCAGTCACGCGGGACTTAGGAGCAACTACTTCTGTCGTACGTGCAAAGTTGGTGGAACAATGGCGAGCAAAAGGACGGATGAAGGCTATACTTTGATCTTCAAGGTTAGGGTCAATTGTTTTCATTAGGCTACTACCAAAACTCATATTCCTCAGTGTGGCGAGCTACAGACTGCGAATGAGACGCTAGAAAATATAAAGGAGCAAATAAATATCGCCAAGCTGTCAGGTGGGACCGAAAAAGTCAGGAGCAACGTCAGTAGGACTGGCATGCACGATTCAGCAAGTGCTGTTGTCATCAACCATCTTCTGGCGCTCGGAAAGCGGTTATGAAAGCGAACGGCTGGCAACCCTAGCTTACCTGAAGGAGATGTCCACGCAGCCTTGGAGAACGACCTAGAAGAGCTTTTGAAAGGTGAACCTATCGATGACTATATCAACCCACTCCTTGGGATACTGGGGCTCGACATTCACAAAGATACTCCAACTGAAATTCTCCATACAATTCTGCTTGGAATTGTGAAGTACTACTGGGCTCAAACTGTTTTCATTCTCGACAAAGCGCATATGCTTGGAATGCTCCAAGTTTGCCTTGACTCGCTTGTGAAGGATGGACTAGGAGACGTCACACTAGGCGCCGATTACATTGTCCGATACAAAGGGAGTCTCATTGGACGACACTTCAAGAGCCTCGCACAAGTGATGCCTTATCTTATATATGACCTCGTACTGCAGACAGTTCTAGATGGGTGGACTGTTATTGGACGGCTGGTTGTACTTCTATGGCACACAGAGATTGAGGACATCGAGACATATTTGGTTCGTACTGAGAATGTTCGAGTCATGCTACAGGCATTGCTGACTTGATGAAATAACTTTACAGGCAGATCTGTCATGAACTATCGAGGATTTCTTGACGATCTCGGCACAGTGCGCACCCAGCATAATGATTTCGAAGGCAAAATTCCATTTCCTCCTTCATCTACCTATGTTTATTCAGCAGTTTGGCCCTCCTATCCTTTTCTCCACTGAGCGCTTCGAGTCCTTCAACCATGTGTTCCAGTTGTCAGCAATCTTCAGCAATCGCCAGGCTCCAAGCCGCGACACATGTCAAATATTCGCTCGACAGGATGATATGAAGCATATTATCACTGGAGGTTTCTGGCGTGATCCACATACCCAATGCTGGGTCCAAGCAGGGCAGTACGTCTGGATACACATGAACAACCACCCAGAACAGCAGAGACTCATGGGAATCCCTGTATTTGCTTCAAAACTCCCAGGCACAACCCACTTGCCAACTTGGGGTGTGAATGGGAAGAGGGAAGTCGTTCCTCCAGTCGAATGGCGTACAACTCAGGCAGCGAAGCTCTCCCAGCTGGACTTAAATCAAATTCAAACAACTGAGTTATTCTACCGTGTCAATTCCGTCGTGACCATAGACGGTGACAAAGTTCTTCCAGATGGCTATGTCATTTTGCAACACCCAACCTCCCCCGAACTGTGGATCGGAAAAGTAGCTGAGATTCTCAGTCATTACAACTCGCCATACAATGTGTCTCACATTGTTATAACTCGGCTCGAAATTCTCCCTGATCTACATTCTCGCCTTCGAGTTCCATGCCTCAGAGAATCTGTTCCTGAGCAAAGAGTTGTCGTTACACCAAATGTAGGTCGATCCAGCTTTCTACCCACCTCTTACTTTGCTAATGAGGCTACAAGAAACTGTATTGCACAGCAAATGTTCAACATGATTGTGAAAGTTCACACTGCGATGCCGTCCATGATGTGTATCAATTCCAGGAACATTTGGTTACAATGTGAACAAAGCAAGTTGTTGAACATTCCTTGACAAACGCTTATCTTCTTAATACACACGCACTTCACAACTATCAGCGAATTTTAGCTGTACTCCCACCAGACCTCCGTAAACAACTCAGTGCAGCTGTTCAAGTCATGGACCACAATAGTCTGTGTCTGCACGCAGCGAAGTTGTTACGTGCTTCAAAAGCAGCCTGTGACGGAGAACCCATTCCCACTGATCCTGTTCCAAACACTTCTAAACAACCATTGGCAGCACTGGCATTTGACAAGGCCACGAAATCAGGAACTAGGAAAGCGTCCAAGACAACAAAAACGCGAGGGAAGGGCAGGGCAAAAGCTTCGGGAGCCACTGTTATGAATCTGTCATAACATTCTTTTACTTTCGCCTTCTTCGCAATGCAAGACTTGTCACACTTGCGCTTGCACTAATCTTTATGCCAAAGCAGATCACGTGACTTGCTGACTAAGCAGTCTAGCCCCGCCTATCACGTGATACAGCCTAGACCCGGGTAAACCTTTATCCTATCTCTGACGTCATGCCTCGAGCCTACCTCCTGGTATGCACGCCGTTCCCTCATTCCTCCTGGTCTAGACTCTCGCTCTTTATGCTATTGGCTTAACCTATTCTTCCTTATCTATGACATCATAGCTTAGAGATACCCTACGCCCTGGACTGGATTACTAATAGTGGTAGCTGTACGTATATAAGGCTTCCATGTACTTCGATAGTCCCCAGTCCTATCAATAACTGTGATTCACCCCATAGTGCATTGGTATTAGCGACTAAGCCGTTCCTTGTCTGATTTCCTTTGATCCTACGTCTATCGGTATCCGAAGACAACACTACTCTTTTATCGTTATTCTTCTTGTGGATTGGGTTGGTTACTGCTCAGAGTGCCGTTAGTCGGACGACCCATGTACTGTGGCCATCGTATCGCAACAGCCACTCCAGCCGTCATCACCGCACCAACTTCCAATCATGGTACCTCACTCTCCGCGTCTCAGACCACCTCAACCTCCAATCACGCTGCATCAGGTACTCTGCCTGGGTCTGTTCTTCCCATTCCACCTCCCTTTGTTCCAGTTGTGCCTAGTAATACCTCGGAAGGTCCAGCCTCTTCTATTCCCGCTCCCGCTCCCGGTCGCAGTGCCCTAGGCACTCCATACTCTACAGTATATCCGACTCTAGCCTTTTATTACAGCCAAGTCACTTTGAATGCTCCACTTCCGGTTCCCACTCATGCACCAGCACCTCTTTACTGCGCGATGCCACATCCCTATACCCACTTTTCTCTGCAGGCACCTCTGATGCCGCAGGGTTATTATTGGGCTGGACCCGCTGGACTATCCCAACCTGTCTATGCTCAGGCTCCCACAACTTCAAGTGGCCTTGGTGCTCCGCAGCTTGATAATGACACATTCCAGTACTATATGTCGTAGAGTACGTCTACGATACAGTTACTCGTTGAACTACGTCAATAATATTTCTCCTTTGAGAATGAAGATCCACGACAAGTGGTGACTTGTGTGACAAACTGTACGTTACCATTGATATTAGAATTTGAAAACAAATTTTGTGCGGTTGCACTGGCGCTCCGTGTTCTGCCACAGCTCCCATTCTTGTTCCCTTCCAACTCTCGTCTTCCTCCAGCTCTGCTCATGATGGGGGACAGTATCCTCGCTCGCTTTCAGTTGGACATGGGACTTGCCAGTGATTCAGATGGCAACTCACCGAATGATTCCACGCAAGATTCCAATGAGGTGGACCCAGGCCGTGGACTAAACACTGACCATGACTTTAGCACTATCAGCGATGATGAGCTTGAGAACCCGTACCCACCCGCTCAACGTCGTTCACGCACGCTGTCAGACGAGGGGCTTCCTGGTGAACATGAACTGAAACGTCGCAAAGAGTTTGCAGAGAAGACCTGCACAGATTTAGGTCTTCATCCCCAGGAGCTGAATGAATTCTCACAGGTTGGATCTCTTCAGGTCATTGGACTGCTAGCTGACGCGAACTAGTTGAGACAAGCGGATATGATAATTCAGCTACAGGCCACAGCCATATTTCTGTTATGGTTGCTGCGTAAGCAGGCTACCGTGGACTCAGGACTGAGTATGAGACTCGCGAGGATGAAGGGTTGAGGGTTCTCAGGTTCCGCGGCGGCGATGACTCACCCACGCGTTGGAACAAGAGCAAGGGGGTATGACCTAAAGACGCGGGACTAAGGACAAGGACAAAGGATGAGGACGATACCTCAGGTGGTCGCGCAATGACCAGGAGTCTTCGATAAATGAAGATGACAAAGGAGCAAGGGTTCCGGTCGCTAACTGGGAGACGGTCAAAGACTGGAAGGTTGACGACGTAGACAAGGAGTGTCGAAGGAGGAGATCTGACGACGGACGCAGGAGGAGTCAAGTAAGCTCAGATAGATTGAGTGGATCAAGACTGAGGTTACATGAACGGGTATCTAGGGTTTATATACGTAAAGGCCCTTTAGGGCAGGCAGCGGAGTCATCTGGATGAAAAAGGGAAATGACTCGTCATGACTCACAAGCACTGCTATGCGCAGCAACGGAGTAAGCAGGAATGACAAAGGGGATGACGAAGCGATGACGAATGTGCGAAGGGCACGGCATATGACATGAGCAAGATGACTATCATAGAATGTCTGTGTAATATGATGGAATTAGTGAGGGTCAAGGGCAATGGCATAAGCGAGACCCGAATGGCCTATGCTGCAACGAAGACGTAGTCCGAGTGAAGACAAAGGACAAAGGCGAAGAGAAAAGAAAAAGAGAAACGTAACATTACCCCCCTTCTAGCGTCGAGTTTCCAACGAAGACCACAATGCCATCCTAGAGAAATCACAGATCAAATCCGTGATGAACTGGGGAGCCGGTGATGTTTCCGTATCCAATGTCATCGGTGGGGTCGTCAATGGGAGAGGGTTCCCGGAACGGGGTCGGGACCCGAAAAGGGGAGGAGGCCACGCGCGTGCGTCGCAAGCGTCGAGGGGCAGGGACCGGGCGTAGTTGGTCCGGAGTCCGAAAGGACTGCTGGGTGGAGGTGGTCCTGCGGGAATGTCCAGAGGAGTTGGATGTCGACAGGGACGGGGTGTGGGAGCGGTGGTTGAGGGGACAAGCACCCTGAGAGTGGCCCGGGGCCCAACGGAGGCAGATGGGGCACTGGTAGTAGGGGCAGGCCGGGCGGCGATGTCCTAGGCGGCGGCAGGAGAAACATGCCTCGTGAAAGCGGGGATGGGAGGGTAGCAGCGGGTTGCCGTTGCCCGACCAATAGGCTTCAGCTCGGTTGTAGAATTCCCCCTCGGCAGGGCCCACGGGGGAAGAGGAGGCGGACGGAGTATCAGGAGGGGGAGCGTGTGACGGAGACTCATCACGGGAAGCCGGGAAGGCTGGGGGTACGGGAACAAGGAGTTGTTGCTGCTGTTCACGTTGTTCACGGAGGTATCGGTCGAGGTCCACCAGGAATTCATCCATGCCGAGTTGGTACATGGAGTGGTAGAGTGCGACGCGGGTGTTCCTCTGGATGACGGAGAGGACGGAGGACTGACGACGGGAGCGGTTGGATGGGTGGCGGGACTGCAAATCCTCCACAAGCCATTCCAGACGTTCGTTCTGGAGGTAGGCTTGGTAGAGGGCGTGGAGGGGGGAGTCCAGGTCCAGGTAGTGGGCGATGGAGGTCGCCATTCGGGAGTCTGTGATAAGATGGTGTAGCCTCTTGGCTACTTCGACGGTAAGGGGGACGACACGCTGGCGGTGCGCGGCGTGAGGAATGTCAATGCTATCTACTGGTGAAACTGAGTGGGGAACGGGGTCAGAGAGAGAGAGAGAGCCCCAGATGTACTCAGTGCTGTTTGAATCCCAACCAGCTTCGGCTTGGACAGGAGAGGGGAGACGAGGTGGCGAAGGGGTCAGGGAGGATTCGGTGGATGGGGTCGGCAGTGAGGTCATGAGGCGGTCGAGGAGGCGCGTGGCGACGGGAGAGATGAGGCCTGGTGGAGAAGCAGGGGACTGGGTCGTGGATGCTGAAACAGAGATGGCTGGTGCATCCGAGAGACGGCTGAGGAGCGTGGGTGATGAAGTAGAAGACATGTTGAACTTGGTTTGAATGCGGTGGACAGTGACTGTGCGAGAGGAAGGGGACTGGGGGAAGAAGTGTTTGCGATGGACCTTTTTATAGGCCAGGACTACGTCGGAGGCATTTCCCAAATTGGATTCGGGTTCCCAGGAGTCTTCTTCGGCGGTGTATCCCTTCCATTGGATTAGGAAGGAGCGACGATTGGGGGGTCCTCGGTGTTTGAGAATCTTCTCAATTTCATGTTCTTCTTCTCCGCTGATGAGATCCGGTGGGGGTTTTGGAAAGTTCTTTCCATGAACGTCGTTTTCACGATAGGGCGATAAGAGCGAAGCATGGAAGACCGGGTGAATGCGCCAGGTGGAGGGAAGGCGGAGGTGATAGGTGAGCGGGGATAGGACATCCTTGATAATGAAGGGTCCTTCTCGTTTGGGAGCAAACTTGGGCGAGGTGAGGGTGCGTTTGAGATTGCGAGCTTCGAGCCAGACTTTGTCTCCTTTGGCAAAGGGTTTGAAGCCGTGGGAAGAGCGAGACTTCATCACTTGTTGGGCGAGGGAGTGGGCAGCGAGGGCTTCGTCGCGAGCTGCGGAGAGGGTCTTGAGGTGCTCTTCCACTGCGGGGAGGTTCGTGGAAGCAATGATGGAGGGAAGGGCACGGGGTTCGAAGCCCATCATGAGGAAGAACGGGGATTTCCCGGTGACAGAGTGGGGGCGGTGGTTGTGCGCGAATTCTGCCATGGGCAGGAAGTCGGTCCAAGACGAAGGGTTATCGTGACAGAAGATCTGAAGGTAGGTTTCAATCTCCTGGTTGACACGTTCCGTTTCACCATCCGATTGGAGATGATAAGCGGTGGAGTGGGCGAGGTCGTAGCCAACGAGGCGTGCGAGCTCCTTGGCGAAGGAAGATGCGAACTGCGGTCCGCGATCCGAGATGATTTTGTCATAGAGGCCGAAGCGCGTGTAAACCTTGTGGAAAAAAAGGTTGGCAATACCCGCGGCATCAGCCGTTTTCAGCGTAGGGCAAAGAATTACCCCCTTCGTAAGGCCGTGGTCGACCACGACCATGAGAGAATCAAAGCCCCCGGAGAGGGGGAGGTCAGTGATCAGATCGACTGAGACCTGCTGGAAGGGGCGAGTGCAGGACGAGGGAATCGGGGAGAGCGGGGGAACGGTGGGATGCGTGTTTGCCTTCATCTGCTGGCAAAGGGCACAACCCTCAACGTATTTGCGGACGAAATGGGCGAGACCGGGCCACCAATACTCAGCCGAGATGAGCTGGCAAGTTTTCAGGTAGCCAGGGTGGCCGGCCGAAACGGAGTCATGGCAGCGAGCCATGATTGAACGACAGAGTTCCTCGTCCGGGGGAATATACACGCGACCCTGAAAAGTAAGAATGCCGGCATCGTAACTCCAGTCGGAGAAACGGTTACGGTAGCGGGCGGGGAGATCATTTTCGAGGGCGGAAAGGTGTTGGAGGACGAGAGGGTCGGAGGCAGAGGATGTACGGACCTTGTCCGCGATCATCGTGTCGACGAGGCGGATGTTAAAGAGGTCCTCGGGAAGGAGGGTGACGTCGTGGTTGTCCGTTTCGTCAAAGACATGGTCGGGACGGCGGGAGAGAGCATCGGGGCCGGAAAGGAGTTTTCCGGGGACGTGGGAGAACTGCAGATCGAAATCTGCGAGGTCAAGGAGCCAGCGGGCCTGGCGTCGGTTCAGGTTTTGGGGTTGTCTGAAGTACGTGAGGTTTTTATGGTCAGTGAAGACCGTGACGGGGGAGGGATGACCGTGGAGGTAGTGTCTCCAGGACTTCAAGGCTCGGATGACCGCGAGGAGTTCGCGATTGAAGACATCGTAGTTGCGCTCGGCGGCGCCGAAGGATTGGGAGAGGTACAAGCAGGGTTTCCACTCGCTGTTCTCATCGGTCTGTAAAAGGATGCCACCGGAGGCGTATTTGGAAGCGTCCGTGGCGATAGCGAAGGGTCGTGTGAGGTCGGGGAAGCGGAGGACGGGGTTGGACAGAAACGCCTTCTTTAGCGTACAGAAGGCCTCAGAATGACGAGTTTCCCAGACCCACTCTTGGGATTTCTTAGTTAAGTCGATGAGGGGGCGAGCGAGGGTGGAGAAGTTGGGGATGAACCGTCGGTAGAAGTTCACAAACCCTAAGAAGGAGCGAACATCTCGGAGACGTTTGGGTTCTGGCCAGTCAGCGATGCCGGAGAGCTTGACAGGGTCCATAGCAAGTTCGCCGGGACGAGCAACCATGCCCAGGTATTCAACTTCGGAGATGCCAAAGTTGCATTTGTCGAGTTTGAGGTGAAGATCAAGTTCCATCATCCGTTGGAGGACACGGTGGGTTCGTTCTTCGTGGGTCTTGTCGTCGGAGGAAAAGATGAGTAGATCATCCATGTAGATTACCAACCATCCTTTGGCGATCATCTCTCGGAATGAATCGTTCATGAAGCGTTGGAAGGTAGCGGGGGAGTTGGTAAGACCAAAGAACATGATGGTGGGTTCGAAAAGCCCCTTGTGGGTGATAAAGGTGGCCTTCCATTCGTGCCCGTCTTTGATGCAGATGTTGTTGTACCCCCAACGGACGTCGAACTTTGTAAAGACCTTGGCGTCCTTGAGCTTGTCAACGAGGTCAGGGATCAGGGGCAAGGGGTAGGCGTCACGAACGGTGTGTTCGTTGACGTATTGGTAATCCTGACAAGGGCGGAGTTTGCCATCCTTTTTCTTGACGAAAAAGAAGGGGGAGGCTTGTGGAGAATTCGAGGGGTGGATTTTTCCAGCGGCGAGGTTCTCGTCTAAGAAAGCTTCGGTCGCTTCCTTTTCCAAGGGAGATAAGGGGTAAAGTTTCCCGACCTTGGGAACGAAGTCAGGGTCAAGGTTGATCTCGTGGTCACACGAGCAGGACGGGGGAAGCGAGTCGGCAGATTCCTTGGAGAACACCGAGGCGAATTCGGCGTAGGCGGCGGGAAGGGGGTTTTTGTTCTTTTCGATGGTTCCGGCGGAGGCGGCGAGGTCAGTGGCCGTGGAGGTGGCAGCCACGGTCTGTAGCTTGCGAGGGACGGTACAGGAGAGGAAGTGTTGACCAACTCTAGCGCAGTGGTGGATGGCGTTCTTCCGGGAGGCATTGTCGGTGGTGCCAGAGCCAGCAAAAGATCCGAGGTAGTCGTAGAGATGGCCGTCATAGATTTGATCGGCCTTCATGAGGCGAGTATGGGGAGTATGAGGGCGTTTTTGCTTGGCAGCAGAGATGAGTTCCTCGTCAGAGGGTACGCGATCTTCCTCTTCCTCTTCTTCGACGGTGGGCTTTGGGGAAGGGAGAGAAGGGAAGGTGAGGGTCTTGGCGACCCAATCGATAGTCGGATTGTTGGCTTTGAGCCAGGGCATACCGAGAATGACGTTCTCGGTCCCACAATGCATAACGTAGAACTTGACTGGTTGGGTCCGGTCAAGGATGCGAAGGTTCAGGGTGGCGGTGAATTTGAGGTCACCGTTTTTGTTTCGAGATTGATCGACGTTCCTAACTGGGATAGGCTTCGGGAGGCGATCCTTGGGGAGGTGATTTCTGGCGACAAAGTCCCAGTCGATGCAGTTGATATCCGCACCGGAGTCGATGAGCAGGTGGGTGTTGACGGCTTTGCGAGGTCTAGCAGGATCGAAGAGGGAGCAGGGGAAGTGTATTGATTTCTTCAATCTATCGGCTAGTAGTACATTGTTCGCAAGAGGAGAAGGAGAAACTGGCGTCGAAGCAGATCTCCTATTTAAAAACCCGTCTTCTCCTTATCCACCTTCTTGACCTTGGGGAGGTCATCCTCTTCGTCGTCCGACTCCTCAGCGGCGAGGTCGGGGAGGTCATCTTTCGGTGCTTTGGGGGCGCGTACTTTCTTGACTCGACGAGAGGTGGAAGGTTTCCCTTCCGGAGGGAACTTGGGGCAGGAGGAAGAGGCGTGTCCCTTCTCCCGGCAGCGGAAGCAGAGACCTTGTTTCATGCACCGCTCTCTTTCAGTGGGCGTGAGTTTGGGAATGCGGACGGCGTCAACATCCATGGCGTTGGGGTCGACTTCCTTTTTGGAGGAGGAAGCGCGGTGGGCGACGTAGTACATGGTGGATTTCGAGCGAGAGGAGAGCTCGTCGGTGCAGTCCCACTGAACTTTGAAGTGGATGGCCTTCGAGTACCACTCGGCAATGGTAGAGGGGACAGTGTCCATGGAGTAGATGCGCTTCATCAGCGCGGTAGGGATGCCGGTGGAGAAGTAATTGATAAGGACGTCGTCCGAATCTATGCCGGTGTTACGGGATTTCCCATAGACGATTGGCTATCGGCGACGCCCCTTGAAGGCGACGGCAATGGCACGTTTTCTTTTTCTTTTGCACCTTACGAAACCCCTTTACGCGACGGCTTCCCCGTCTTGGACTCTTACTTTACTTGGCCCGACGTAGATCATTCCATTCCCTCTTCGATGACGGGTGGCTGGTTCGAGAGCAATCCCGATCAGTGGCTCTGATTCC
>JBBPNX010000741.1:0-14610 GCA_038091155.1 Harrya chromipes
ATCCTAGCCGGGGCTGAGACGGTAAGCAAGCGATGCCGACCTTGTGGTTTCCCTTCCGGTTGCTCACAACGCAGAGAATAGTCAAACTGTGTCATTTTGACGTTCCTGCTCATGATGGCGTTAAACCCCCGGGTGCAGAAGAAGGCTCAAGCGCAAATTGATACCGTGGTTGGCGGGAACAGGCTGCCGACGATGGAAGATCGACCTTTGTTGCCTTACATTGACGCTATTTTCCGAGAGGCCCTCAGATACGCTCCCCCTGCTCCTTTGGGTAAGTGCTATCCACGCACACTAGCATATATTCCTCGGTGTATTCATTCCTCGACCAGCAGTTCCCCATTCTGTTGCGGATGACGATGTATATGCCGGATTCCATATCCCGAAAGGTGGGTGACCCAAATTCTGCAGAACCTCTGTGTTCTGTGCATTTACGGGTATTCGCAGGGACTCTCGTCATTACAAACCTCTGGTCGGCTTTGTTCATCCTTCTGACATCTGGCTATCACTAATGACCCCCATCCCTTTTACTAGGTTGATGAGCCATAACGAATCCAAGTACCCAAATCCCCATGACTTCATTCCCGAGCGCTTTCTCGACGATGATGGCACACTCAATAATGATGACCTCGAAAATATCGCGTTCGGATTCGGCCGGCGCATTTGCGTCGGGAGGCATTTTGCGGACACGTCGGTGTGGTCCGTGATCGTCAAGATACTGGCCACGTTCACGGTCGAGAAGGCCAGGGACGAGAATGGGGTGGAGATACCAATAGAACCGAAATACAACTGTGGCGTTGCTATGTGAGTAACGGAGTTGAGGTGTGCTGGTAGAACGTTTTACTGATGAGTATCATGTCCGTTAGTCGCCCACTCCCGTTTCGGTGCAGCGTTGTACCTCGGACACCGGGGATGAACGCAGAGAAGCTGGAGCAACTTATCGAGGCGAGTGACGCCTAGGGGTCATGTTGTCTACCCGACAGGACATGTGTACATCGGGATCTTAGCGTGTATACCTGTGCATGGATACCCTATCTCTGCCGGTCTGTCTGTAACTCTCCGATTCGCCAATTTTTCTCTTCCAACGGATGCATCTCTGAAACATGTCCGTCCGACGGGTCAATCGGAAGAAGTACTTACAGTCCGCACGGACTCCATTTCGAGTTTGCTTACTGAGGTGCGATGCTCTGTTTCCACTCTCTCGTTCTCGATGGTTTGTCAATATTCAGTCCGCTCAGAGCCGCCAGCAAACAACCGGCGCGCGGTCCCATCGGATCGGACCCCACTAGATGCACTCATACACCTCATACACCTCATTCACTTCCGCGTCAAGCACCCCCGGCGCCTACACTCAGAAACGCTAACACCCATTGGAGTCCTCCCAGGAGAGTGCCACATCGAGCTAGGTTCGACTCCGAGAGATCGATACCCGCAGCCTTGTCGAGACTCGATTTGTACAACAACGAGCCTAGATTTGGATGTGGTTCATACATCGACCGTGTCAGGCCTGTGGCGTCGTCTACCAGCGGCGTCGGGAGGCGCGATCGACAGTTTGCACCATCAAATACGTGTGATGGGTATGCCAATCACCATGAGTAAGACTGATAAAACAGTCCGCAGCAGATGTTCGCTCCTAAAAAAAAAAGGCATTCGCACGCGGTCCTAAAGCATGCTAGTGGGATATCTAAATACATGGTGGGGAACTTTGAGTACCTATGGATGCCGAGGAAAGAACTGCGGGAAGTACGGCGAGTTGATCGAGCCGAAATCGCTTTTTAAATAGTGCTTTCGGGTTTATTTCAGAGTGCAACATTCGGCCAATAAACCAGTCACCATTACTTAACCATCGGCGGGTGATGTGACACGCAAGGTATGGATGCGAGGGACCGGCCAACTTCGCGCGCACGTTGCCAGTGATCAGTAGAGACATATGTACTGCAGGTGCAGCCTCACCGCGCTGGGACAAAGACCTATTTCCCGGCCGGAGGCCTTTGCTAGACATCGCTGAAAGGGAATCAAGGATGAATCCAACAGCGACAGCTTTGCCGCATAACAAGGAACGACCACCAAGTCTACCCCGTCTATCTGTGACTCCCTGGCCTGGGTTTTCAGAAGAGGTCCTGTTCAGGCGCGCGTGGTCTGGGTCTGTGAAACAAGTCGGTGACGAGTCGTCCCGGTGCTGGACTCCCGGAGGAGGGCGTCATCTCTGGAGGCATCCCCCGGTTGAGACGCGAGCGTAGGAAGAACGACAAAGAGCACGAGGTGAGGTCTTAACGTCTCGTTGGCATCAATCGTCGATCATCAGACCTACACACGCAAGTCGGGTCAGCATGGAACCTTTTGACCCCTTTGACCTGACAGCCAATGCACACTATAATACTCACCTTGTGAAGTGAGAATGCGTGTCGACGTAGTCCTGAGGCTTAATGGTGTGTGGTGCGATTAGCATCATAGCCCCGACTCGAAGGGGTTGTCGAATAGGGTAAATCGTGATGTACGTTGAGGTGCAGCGTACGACACAAATGGCAACCTACGGGGTGAAATACTCCGCGTAGGACACGTCATAACGAGCTTGGGACCAGAGCAACACAGGCATCGGAACGTTCACTGGATTCGACGACGGCAACTGAGCACTGCCAGTGAACGACAAGAGCCGGGGCCGACCAGGCCGGGTGATATACCACTGGGTCGGTTCCGAGGTGGCCTCTCGCGACAACAGGCATGATCTTCGCCGCCGGTGCAACGTGTCCCCGCCTCTTTGGATCGTATGCCACTATGCCGATCACCGCGTCAAGCAGGTGGTGTGCAAGAATATAAAGGACAGGACACCATGCAGTACTGCACGATCGCGCAAAATCAGAGCCTCCCGGAGCCTGGCTTTCCAAATTCAAAGTTTCTGGACATCGGCCAAAGAAACCCAAAGCAGGTACATCCCACAAAGCCCGAGGGACCAACACCAGATTAATTGGCGGAAACTCGAAAGTCGTCCTACAGGTAAAGTAACAGACAACCCCTCCGGAACTACCAACACTGGATCCTGATCCTGGTCCCTCGACACCACCACCACCACCCACACAGACACTAAGTAGAGAATCATCCGACCCACAGACACGATCCATCAAGTTCCACGCGATGCACCACTTCGGTCAACATCACAGCAAACGGCGACAATAGGCAAAAGGGAAGGGGGGGGGGGGGGTGACGAAAAAGAGATATCACGTCGAGACTAAGAACGCACAGGGAAGAAACGAGGAGACTATAATATATATGAATGAGTGGAGAACACATACACACAACGAGGAGGATGGGACGGCCAAAAGTTGTTGCGTCAGACCCCAACGATGTAGAAAGACTGAGAGAGAAAGAAAATGGTTGGATTCCCCCTTCCAAGAGAGTGATGTGACGATGGACGACGATGATGTAGACGCAAAACCGAGAATGGTGAGACAACGTGGTTCAAGTTAGCGGCGGGCTGCAAATCGGATAACCTCCTCCCCCCACAACCCATAGCGACCCAGAAGAACTTCATCGGCCAACAGGGGTTCCGCGATACGAAGCTTGATTGGCATATCCACCACGCGAGGGAGCCGGAGGTTGCGCTGACGCGTTATTCTGTCTCCCGTTCTGAACTGGCTGAGCCTGCTGAGCAGGCGCTTGCTGCCGTGCCTGCGGTTGTGGATGCTGTTGTGGCTGAGGCTGTGGCTGAGGTTGGGCAAGTGGCTTTTGTGGGGCAGGCGTTAGTTCTTCGGCCGCACTAGGAGTGACATATAATCCCTTGTCGATGATCTGGGGAATAGGCTGTATCTCCGTCCCAAGTTCTTGCTCGATGCGGTACAGGTTGAATCGATCCTCGTACGTGACGAGATTGATGGCGAGACCCAAGTGTCCAAAACGGCCTGATCGTCCAATGCGGTGGAGGTACGTTTCCGAGTTTTTGGGAAAATCAAAGTTGATGACGACGTTCACGGCTTGGATATCAATGCCTCGCGTGAGCAGGTCCGAACAAACGAGGTTCCTACATACTCCATTACGGAAGTCGTGAAATACGCGATTACGATGCGATTGGAGCATTTTCGCGTGCGAGTAGAAACAGGAGTAGCCAAGTTCCGTGACCTTCTTGGCCAATAGCTCGACTCGATTAGTGGAGTTACAAAAGATGATCGATTGGTTAATTTGAAGCTAGAGTGCAGTCAGCGAGGCGAACCCATACAATTGAAGCGAACACACCTTGGAGAATAACGTATTTAGGCAATGCACTTTCTGCCGCTCTTCGACGTAAGCGTAATATTGCGTGACACCACGCAGAGTGAGTTCCTCCATAAGGTTTATTTCGTACGGAGACTTCATGTGTTTATCCTGGTACCGGTCAGGCATCGATCGGAAGAAAAGTTTGAATTTGCACGAACCTTGAAATCTTTTACAATAAGTGGGAAGGTTGCACTGAAGAGCATAACCTGGCGGTCTGCTGGAAGGAAAGAGAGCAATTGCTCCATGACAGGCGTGAATTCAGGGGAGAGAAGTTTGTCTGCTTCGTCCATGACAAATACGGGACATTCGCTGAGATCGGCAACACTCTTGCCAGCCAAGTCAAGAATACGGCCGGGAGTGCCGACGAGCACGTGAACCATCTCTGACAAACGCATGATATCGTCTTTAAGGGTAGTGCCGCCGGTAGTCACCATGACTTGGACCCCCAAATGTTTTCCGAGGATTTTACAAACTTGTGAGGTCTGGAGAGCAAGTTCGCGGGTGGGGACAAGTAGGAGGGCTTGGATCTTGTTCTTGTTGACATCAATCTGCTGGAGGGAGGGTATGACGAAAGCGGCAGTTTTTCCAGTACCATTCTTCGCACGAGCGAGAATATCACGTTTAGTGAGGGCAATGGGGATGGCTTCTTCTTGTATTGGAGAGGGTTTTTCGAAACCTGCCTCGAAGATACCCATGAGGAGTTCGCGGCGGAGGAACATGTCTTCGAATTCTGTGCCCTTGGTGGCGGTTACATCTTCTGTTTGGGGTCGTAGGTCTTTTGGTGGAGGGCGAAGGCCATTCTTCCAGGTAGCATCGTTGTGGTTGGAAGGGCTGTCGAACAAGAACAGGATGTGAGGACTGAGGAGGAAAAGTGGAAGAAAAAACACTACGACATACGTGTTTGATGATGATGGTCTAGCTGCTTGCGACATATCTGAAGAGTGTCGAGACGGTACGAGAACGTCGATACGGGGCGTCGAGCAATAATGTGGCTAGATGAATCGACCGCAGCGATGTATGAATGGTGTGATGGAATACGATGGCTAGTTCGGTTATAGGCAAAAGCTATCGCAACGAGCTAAAAGACGGCGTTGACGAGAAAAAAAGCGAGTTAGACGGGTGTAACGTGCAGAGGTTGATTCAAGTCAGAGTTCAAGACGACGACTTCAAATTCAAAAGCCTCTTTTTCCCACGGCCCTCTCCGCTCACAAATCTCGTCCAGGAATTACTACGAGGCAGAGGGCAAAATGCTGAGAACAAAAATTATCCAGATGACCAGCATCTTACGTTGTTCTAGCGCTCATGTTCCGAGCTGCGCAGCATCATCAGATCTGGAAGTTTCGGAACTGTTGCAACCGTTTGTTACTTGACTTTCAATAACGCCGTGGCAGAGCTGGCACATGTTCCACGCTTAGTAGTATACATCCAATGGGGGTGCTCATTTACCTCCCACCCTATCTCTCGAGTCTGTTTGATGCTCGATTTTGATCAAAAGTCGGGCCACTACTACCGTACCCGGATGGTTGGACTCACAGCCTAACGCTGGCTAGCATCGTAGATGAGATCCAGGGACATATCACTGAACGAGTTGATAAATTTGCGGTTGGGGCCATTCGTAGCGTCCCGACTCCCGGGGTCGATTGGCACAAAGTATCAATTCAGATCAACATATTTGAGATAACGAGTCTTCACATGGTAGGTCTGCCCTGTCGGCGAGGAGAGTACACATCAAAGGAGATCCAAAAACAGAATAAACGAATATCTACTCGCTGTCCTCGAGCTCCAAGTTTTGCCACTAACCCCATCCATACGACAGTTCTCAAGTGTGAACCACTCTTGTTCATTGTCGCTATAATAAGCATAGCCCACGGCCCCAGTTTCATTGATCATCACGTTGCGCGTAGTTACGTTTTATCCCTCGAGACTACCTTGAAAAATGACACCAACACCCGCATCCAGAGATGAGCTCACAAGCCGCGTCCTCCCTCAGATGGTGCTCTCCGAGGGATTGAATCCACTTACCCGTCCCCTCTCTCCCCCGCCACCGAGCCTTTCCCCCTCCGAACGCGCTGCATGGCGTTTTACGATCCGAGGGAATGCGATCGGTAAGTCACCACAGCACCTGCAAGGGTGCTGTAAGACAAAAATCAAACAAACCTGATAGACTGATCGTTGGATCAACGGTTGATCCATTCCTCCCGGACAGTGACAGGCGGATCCGGAAATCTCGGATTGGTCGTCGCGCGCGCGCTCCTCGAACATGGCGCATCTGGTATCTCGCTCTGGGATGTCCACCCCAACAGCACCGATCCCGCGGTGCGGGAACTCATTGACAATTTCCCCTCCGCCAAGGTCGTCGTCAAAGCGGTCGACGTGAGGGATGAACATCGCATCCGAGAAGCCGTTGCGCAAACTGTTTCGGAGCTAGGCAGTGTTGACATGTTATTGTGTTTTGCGGGCGTGGTGGCATGTACGCATGCACTCCAGGTGAGCCTCGACGAGTGGAAGCGGACGCTCGACATCAACACAACCGGGAGTTGGCTCTGTGCACAGGCTGTCGCCAGGTGAGCAGGTCCTACAAAGTTCTTTGATGACCAATCCTGAGGAATTGATGATCATGATCCCTCGACCCACAACGGACTCACCCTGCCGTTCGTTCACACAGAGAGATGGTGAAACAACAAACTGGTGGCAGCATCGTCTTCACGGCCTCGATCTCCGCACACAGCGTCAACTTCCCACAACCACAGGTATCGTACAATGTGTCCAAAGGTGCGCTGCTGCAGCTCAAAAATTCACTTGCGGCCGAGTGGGCGCGGTACGGCATTCGGGTGAACAGTATCAGCCCTGGGTACATGGACACGATCTTGAACCATGGCTCCGGCCTCGAAGAGGCAAGACAGATATGGGCTTCACGCAATCCCATGGGTCGTATGGGCGATCCAGCAGAGCTGACTGGGACTGTCGTGTTGTTGTGTAGCCGCGCGGGAAGGTACATCAACGGCGCCGATATCGTTATTGATGGTGAGCCGTAATGCTTCTCGGACTTGATGCGCAGCAGAAGCGCGCTAAACACACTCGTGCTGTCTACCAGGGGGCGGATCCGTTTTCTAGTTATCCAGAACATCCTTACGAAGAGATGCCAGAATAGAAAACATACTGCGAACACTGGCAGGAAAAGAGGGATCCTTGATTTCGGATGCTTGCACATGCGGATGCGGTAACCCAAAGGGCACAAAAAAAAATGGTGTACACCCAACGACCGAATGTACTTACTGCCTTTAATTTTATCGCATTGGTGATTGGTGCGCCTTGGCGAGCGAGAAGCACACCAATTCCATCACGAGTGGCCTAGTTGCAAGCTGTAAACATGAAACTTTTATCTACATGGCAACAGTACCAGAAGCATTCTCGTTTAAACCCATCTGCTTCGAAGTTCTTGTCGCAAGAAGCACCCCTAAAATTATTTTTTCTCGTGACAGGTCCTCGGTTGATCTTGAAGCGAGTTGCAGGCAGGTAGATCATCTTTGGTTTTTCAAGTCGAGTCTGTGAGAAAGGGCTACTTATCAGTGAGTCAGTATTCGTTTCGGCGGCGTAAAGGTGTGCGCAGAGGCTTCTCCCCGGCATCTGAAGAAGTGTGCGCAGCTCGGCGTGGCCGACCAGTCTGAGCTAGTGTTATGGGCAGAAGCCACCAGTTTTGCCGGGTTTTGCCTGCCCCCTACACCAAGCCCGAGTGATTCAGCAGCGCTCGGGTAGATGCCTGTTTGTAAGGAGAAAAAGCAATGACAACGGCCAGAGTGAATTCGCGCGTCGCCAATCCGAAAATAAGCCTAAAGATCACGTAAGGCCTCGACTTTCAGGTCAAACTCGGCCCGGTTGATCTGACAGGAATCGACCAATCAGCCCAAAGGTCAGTCGTTTACACTGAACAAGTTCCAGGGTCATAACATCCAGGACAGTCTACGAAAAAAAATTGGGACCGACGTCTAACAGAACCAGTCACGCTTTGCCGACCGGCTGTCGGTGATGCCATTCACTCTAACCAAATTCGCGGAGATAAGGTAACATTGGTGCCGAGGGGAAAACTCTGCCATTCGAGCCTATTCACAATGGGAACACGCCCTAGAACGCATTTTGACGCCCATTCTTCCCTGTCTTCCTAACATCCTAACAGCAACGTGAGGGTCTTTCCCTCCCATTCACTTTGTGCTGATCCAAAAGTTTGCCTGGCAGTTTGCTCGGGAAACCTCACCTCCATCGATTCTTGGACACAGGCTTTTAGGCCTACGATCCACTCCTTTTCATTTTACACTCATTTTTCAGGACGTTCTTTTCGAAGCTCTTACACAAATATGTTTACACCCCCTCCCTCGCCACTTCCTCCCATGCGGCCAGCTTCTCCCAGCAGACGGGACATCGATGCCTTGGACGTGATCCAAACAGGAGATCACACTACAGAAGATACCCCCGGTTCGTCGTCAAAGCAAGCGTTCCACCGTTCGATTCGATGGACCATCGTCCTTGTTCCCATCACTCTAATAATACTCGCTACATTCACCCGCTTTTGGGCACACCCTGCCATCTTTGACCTACTTTCAACGGACAGTGATCACGGTCGGATTACGTGGACGAAAGTGGCAGATTGGTCACTACACGAGCCTCACAAAGCTGCAAGCCATCGACTGGTCAAGAAATCTCTGTCAGCGCATCTTTCAACACGCAATACAGCGACGCCTGCCCCAACAGTTCCTTCAAACCCAGTCCTACCCACCCCCTTCCCTCAACCCTTTGATACGACGCTCTCCACCAACTTTTCCACCAATGCATGCTATGACTTTTTCTTGAACATGACACAAGTGGATGCGTTTCGTTCCTGTCGACCGTTTTCATTGTTGATTAGCACCTCGCATGCGTTTCTGCTGGTGATTTTCCGTTTTATTTTCTTTCTTGGGAAGAGAATGACGTTGTCGGACTTGACAGGCTCAAAGAGATATCAACTTGATGAATACGGATGTGTGGGGCACGTGCAATACAGTAACTTTGCAAGCCCAATGCGATGCCAACATGTCGTGGTTTGCATCGTCGTTGCAAGCGTCGTGCCAAGTAGACCTTTCGGACCAGGTGGCGACGGCTGTGACAACTTTCAACGGTAATTAACCACTGATTAAAAGTCGTTCGTGCGTCTGACCAGGCATTCATATGTGTTGCACTGGATTACAGCCTTGAATGCGTATGGCTTGATGCGGAATGTCGCCTGTCAAGTAGATCCAGCGGCGAATTCGTATTGCTACGTGGAAGCTGTCGCCAACACCGACCCATCGAGTTACTGGTTTTACCAGTTACCGTTGGGCCAACCGCTTGGACCGAACATCACGAAGAATGCGTGTAATGAGTGCACGAAGGATCTGATGGGGTTGTATGCCTCAGCGCTTAATGGCACTGATGGCGCGAGTTTGGACGGTCTCGCGGAGACGTACAACACCGCCGCCGATACACTGAACAGCGTGTGTGGGGCGGCGTACGCCAAAACGGCACAGATAGCGGAATCGAACGCGGCGTGGGTGACTGCAGACGTGCCAAGAGCGAGTTCGCTGATGGTGTTGTGTATACTGGTGATGGTCGCAGGGGCATTGTGCGGCAGTTGATGGACATGTTTCCGTGATCAGGGTGCAGTGTGGGGTGTTGACACCTAGTTCTTGGAATGGTTAGAGGCGGGCTGATTCATGGTTTTGCTTTGGGGTATCTTTGCTCAAAATTTAGTTATTTCAGCCTTAGTACTGTTTCACTGGGTTCGTGTATCCATCGTTCTTCCGGGCATCTTCACAGGGCATGAGCTAGTGTATACCGAGCTATTCGTGTCTTTGTTGTTTGTAGGTCTACAGTTTACAATTTCAAGTTATCATTCGAACCAGGCAAAATGAATAACTTGAAGGGTCCGAGATCTGCGCGTTCAGCTTTCCCGCGATTGTTAACTGGCCGAGTGAAACAGAACGGAGGGTACAAGTTATATTTGAATTCATTCCCCAGTGACCGTGTTCAATATCCCTCACACCATCCCTCTGTCATTCCGAGCTGCATGACATCGTTGAGCACCATCTCCCCACACTCATGTCCGTCAGCCACTGACAGATCTGGTGCCTGTCATTGGCCATGGCAATGCGTTTTTGCCAAAAAAGGGTAGGAAAATACTACCTAAACCGTAGGAGCTTTTGTAGAGGACTCAGAGGCGCTGGTACAACACTGTGCCGCTAGTCTCCTCTCATCGGCGAGCAGGTCCCGTCGATCATCCTACCATCGATTGTCTTCTGAAACGTCGACCACAGTTAGCGAACGACCCAAGCTCCCTTACCATCAACGTCGGCGTGCTTACACTCACGTTGACGACCGTCACCACTGTCATATCATGCCTCGCCTCCGCGTCCTCGCTGGTCCGACTGCCGAAGATCTAGTACCTATCACGGACATCGTCAATACAGGGCAGGCATATCGGATTCGTTCTCAGCATTTTGAGGGCAAGATTGCGGTTTACGTGAAGAATTTCGTAGATCCGACTAGCCAACGATTAACGAGCGAGTATTTCGAGAGGGAGGATAGAAAGGGGATCACTTGGAGTATTCAGGTTCAGGGTAATGTGCTAGATGGCACTCAACGTCACCTTGTGCTCATTATGCATTGTGTACAGGCCGGTTCTTGCAACCACATGCAACGGACGATATCTTGTTTGGCAATGTCTTTGAGAAGCGGTTGAAGCTCCCTTGGGGCTCGGGTGCAGCGCTTAAATTCATGCAGTAAGTGGACCAGATTTTGATGGTGCGATGTCAAACTCATGTAAATTGATGTTCATCACAAAGTTTCATTGATCCCACCTTGGAGCATGATCTCACTTGCTGTAAACCATGGGCACTGTCACCCTTGGTCGCAACGATGCCTCACTTTGCACACGAACGGATCGATGACTTGGACGGGCTACAACAATGTGACATTCCCCTATTTCCCCCGCCTGTATCTATATCCGACGACACGTCCCAGTTGTGGATGACATCAACGGGTACCCGGCAATCTCAGTCTTGTACTGCGACGCCTCCTTCGTTCTCCCGTACCTCCTTCTCCACCGCGTGGTCCTCGAGTTCTGATACATCGCACGGCTCGTCACACTCGTCCTTACGGGACAATGTCAACTACACCTTGAGAAGGTCCCTCGAGAGAGCACACCTTCGATGGAAGGGGACCAAGCGCGATATGACCTTTCGGACACCGAGCGAACGCAGGTCCTTTTTTAGCAATGCCCAACATCGTCGAGATGTCGTTCTGGGGCCTCGGGTCAGTGATCTTTTGTGACGTTGGTGACCCATCGAACGAACTGACGACGTGCGTGTATTCAGGATCTCATCACGACGGACTTTTGCTATGGTTACCTCGAGTTCAGTCCGACGTTGGGGTTGCGTCTTCCGGGGGGTATCTCTTTCGATCTGGTAAGGTACTGGGACAAACATCCTGTGCGGTTTATCTGCTGTGAGCGCGGGAAAGCATCGCCGGGCGAGGACGGTGTGGACCCGGTAGGCCACGTTTTCTGGTGTGTGTCGTTCGAGGAGGGCGACGATGACGACGAGGAAGCGTCGGGGGTACAGGCGAACGAGGGTATACATGTGTGATTCACCCCTTTTTGAACCTAATCATGACTTAGTATTAACTGTAACTTAGTACTATGTATCATGTGTTTGTGCTATTAGGTATTTGGATTCGGACTTCTGGTCACACATATATCCTGTTTATATCGTATTTTGTTGCCTTTGACTTGGACTACGGATATTTTCTTGTTTCTTGTGCACTGGCAGTGTCCATAGATCAACCTATCTTTCCAGTTTGTTCCCATAGGCTAGAACCTAAACGCTAGACTACTTACTCCGAGCTCCTGCTTACCGTCATGATGGAAGTGTCAAGAAACTTCATCAACGCCATAAAATGGGTGCTGAACGCGCCCTCAGGCCTCAGCGATGACCCAGGGTGCTCGATCGGCAAGACATTCTCAAGTGTCCGAAAGTTCGCCTTTAGGCTTGTGCACCAGCTGACGTTCAAGACGGTCGAGGCTGTCTGACCATCAGGCGAACATTTGGAGATTTCAGTGTCACCATCGATCTATTCTAGTGCCAGTGGCTAGTATGGATAAGTTCCCAGTGCCTTGAGAGCTTTGATTAAGCTCGTGTACTTTTGCGCGGCCCGTCGGACCTCCGCGACTCTTCCCGTACAAGCGCGATGATCGGCTATGTACGCTCGCTTTTTTCTGTCGCGTTCCTCTTCAAGTTGACAGGTTCTCGGCACTGTCGGGCCTCCATGCCCTGCGCCGGTTTCGTGTTTTGCCGTCCTGAAGTACGCGTCACCGACACTTTGCTCTCCTTCTCTGCCCTTGGCCTGATACTACTTGCCTCGGTTCTTCCATGTTCGAGCGGGAAGCACAGTGTTTTGTACGTCTTGCTTCACTCTGTGAATTTCTGCTTCAAACGTGGTTCGTTCCCGCAGCACGCCCAGTTTCTTACACATAACTGGGAACCGCTTCCATTGCCTCTGGGCATATCCTTTCAAGGTTGTGCACTGCTCTGGTATTCAAATCAAGCTCAATTGCACTATCACGTTCATAACATCGTATACGACGCGTTGTTTGGTATTCCACATCCAGAGACGTAGCTACACCTGCCTCGCTGCGGGAGGTCGAGTGTGAGAGAGGTGTTTTGGCCCCCGAGCGGGTCGAGCTCGTGCTTCGTTCTGTGTAGTCGTCTTGGAGAGTCCACCAGTGACAACTTGGCTAGATCACCAAGTCCACGTCTGACGCGTGCGGGCCTATAATATACATCATTACAGGTCCCCTGTGCGCTCTCCATGCACGGGTTCTTATTACCCACACAACATGGTACGTCTACTTTCGTGCGTGATCTCCCTGCCGTTTCGTATCTTGTTTCGCCAACCAGCGTAACAGGTACATACAACGTTGAACACTTGTGAGCTGGGCACCTCAATGCGCGCGTGAACATCAGGTCTAGTGCCTCTTCGTCTTGATATTCGATTTGCTCAAAATACGTGATCTTCTGAGAGTGGACACATAAACATGGCGTAGGTTATGCTCTGAGGAAACGTGAAATTCAAGAGGGACTGACTACTAGACCGAAGTACCCGTCAGCGGACGCAAGGGCAACTTTGACAAGCCATTACTGGCCATGCTGTTCCATTCCATGATTGCTTCACTACGACTCGGATTTATGTTTATATATGACAGCTATCCGCCTGTGTACATATCTGTAGGTGCAGGTATCATACAGAAATTTCACGGACGGGGATGAACGTAAGATTGCAGAACTCAAATACCTAAATACAGTAGTGGTGAATTCTGTGGGATAGGGGCTATATATACATTTCCGGACTCTTACGTCGTGTTTCTCGGGCCACCAATCTCAGGCTTGACCTTGCTTGGTTTGGTTCTCTTGTTTCTGACTCTATCCACCCTATTATGATCCAGATATGTCGTGCAGAAGACGGCGAGTCTTTTCAAGTAAGTCCGGTTCGTTATTGGAAAATATTACTCGCTAAAGAGCGCCCTAATCCTTAGGTCACCGCAACCTTGTGGGACATCGAGAGGTGGGACTATCCTTTGTTGTAAACAACCAGGTTGACTCGTCAATCACAGGAAAGGTAGTCTCGAGTATTTTCTCCATCAAGAGATTGGCGTGGATCAAGATGCTATACTTGCCTACCTCTCGGACGGGACGCGCTTACGAACCGATAACGTGCGCGAACTTGTCGGTGCTCGAGACCAGGTACGTGTAATATCAAAAGAACCTTCCGGTTCCACTCGTATTCATTAACCGTGCACAGACTATCTATGTGTTCAATAAACACTATCTTGATATCGAGTTTCCGGAGGTGCTCAAGGAGCTCCGTGTTGAGCCGCCGTTGCAACTTCCTATAGAGGGTACACTCTAGTGCTCGTCTCCTGCTCCCCGTTTCGACTGATTTGCCACTAACAGAAGTCCTCTCTGCCACACCGCCGTACAAGCCCTCTCATCTCGCCTCACAATACCTCCGTAGTGCCCGCGTCTACCACGACTACATCACCCATACCCTTGCTACCCTCCGCCGTCAACACGATGCCGTCCGTATCGCATGTAGCAGTCTAGACCTCAACACGCTGGACATCACGGACGTGTTCGACGGAATCACCGTCATCGCCTCAAGGGACATCGCGCGCCAGGGGTCTTTACTCAGCTTTGTCGACGCCGACTTGGATATCATCAACCGGGTGGAGGTGCACGTCGAGTTCATGTCTCCCACGATGCGGAAGGCGATAGAAGGGGGTGAGAGACCAAGGGTGTTGGG
>JBBPNX010000742.1:0-14607 GCA_038091155.1 Harrya chromipes
ATGGCAGACGAGCACAAACCTGCCGTTGAACAGGTAAGATTAGAGGATACCCCTGGAATGTTGTCACTCACGGAGCCACAGGGAACTGGACAAGTATAATGTGGACACGACCTGGAATGGTTGGTCAACAAACAGTAGGGGCTTGAATGTGCCTGGCACACTGCTTACCACGTGCACGGTTGTTTGCACGGCGCACACGGAACGTGACACGTGTGTTTGCATTGTGCGTGAGGACAAACCTGTCTACATTTGAGCTTGCACCGGGTCGTATGCTCGTGCCCTTCAGAGCATGGCTCTTGACAAGTATGCTCGCAATAAAGACGCTTTTGGCACGGGTGGGAAGCATGTTTGGTCCTGTCAACATCGGTATTGACCGCTTGACATTCGTCACACATTGCGTTGCAGGTTTTGCCACAGCACGCCATCTGTTCTGCGCACCGAGCCCGACAGCGATAATCGTCGGGATCCTGAGAACAAGGCATAGAGGCGGAATGTTCACAATTTGGTAATGGTTTCACGACCTCTTCGTCGCACCGAACGTTGCCCAGCGTGTCCAATTGGTAGCTAGCGTCGCTCAATTAGCCAAGCCCAACAGTAAAGGTGTCCCATAAGCATACCAGGAAACGGATGCTTTGAAGTGTCCACACGGCAATTCAACATTTGGAACTGGGAAAGTACAGTTGCCGCATGGTACGTTGCAGTCCTTTTTGCAAGGATGATCGCGATGGCAAAGCCTTCGACATGGTTTTGTACAAACGACAGCGAGATGTTTAGGGTCGTCACAATGACACTACAATTCCAAGGCCGACTGAGCTGGAGACCGAAAGAAAAGCGATACGAGAGTTCATACCTTGAATGGACAGAGGTGTCCACATTTCAATAGTGTGTCGCACTGTTCCATACAGCCACCTGCGAGGATCGTCAACTATGGTATCTTCAGCCATGTTGGAACTTACCGTCTGGCGCGATCCGAGAAAGTTGTCCTGGACGCGAGACATGCTGTATCTTGTCAGGATGTTGGTGGCAAGCAACAGGTAGCGCTGGGCCTAGCGCATCTTGCGCATCTAGTTCCTCGAGGATTGAACGCCACATGGAGCTTTTGGACGATAGGTTTTCGGCGTTTCCGAAAATATAAAGGCCCTCGCGAGCCCGGGACAGGGCAACTGTAGGAGAGTAAATGACAGGCACACATAGGTACGGGACAACTACCGTTGGTACGATTCTCGGACTAGAAAACGAAATATCCGTGAGGATAATCTGACGAGTTTAGACTGTGGGGGGTACTTACTTTGAGGAATCCGATATTTACTCTAGTAGGCTGGGACACAGTTTGCATTTCCGTTTCGTCGTCAGCACCACCAGAGTTTCGAACGAGTGAAAGAATGACGATCTTCGTGGATGTTAACCAAAAAACGGGATAAACAAACTCGCTTGGAACCACCTACCTTTCCTTCCTCTCCTTGATAATTGTCCACCGTTCGTAACCTGACCTATAAGTGGGCGTGCTCAGAAATGAGCGGCATTGCTCGAGAATAGAACATGACGTACGCGGTTCGTCACTTTGACATGCTGGATAGACCCACCACCCAAAGCGTCTGTGGTCTCCTCCTGTTCGGCTTCACGATCATCGAGGTCGGCCTGATCGCGTTCGTCAATCACAACTGCGACCTCACCGCCCAATGCATCTCTGAGTCGAGCAAGTTGACCCAAATATGCGCACAAAACAACAATGTCGCCCTCCGAAGAGTAGCATCCCTGTCTAACAGAAAGTAAATAATGATTCTCACGATATGAAAACGAAGTAGCCTACCTGAGGAGGTAGAGCACGAGATCCCGGATCATTTCAACCTTGATTTCCATATATGAGATACATCAGTGAGTCAGGACCTGGGTCGCATTCTCACCTCGTACTTGTTGTATTTGCTCTCCATATCGTCACCCCCACCATTCTCCTTGTGGTTGTGGGCGACAAAGAAGACATTCTTCACCATACCACGGACGTCAGGGTAAGACTGGACCAGGTCGTGATCCACGAGTCCCTCGTAGAGCGTATTCCTACCCATTTATGCTTGTCAAGTAGCCCCGACGAACATGTTGATACCCACCTTATAAGGCTCGATATCGTTGGTCGCATGCGCCTTTGGACATCTATCCGAGACATAGGCAAACCCGATACTGCCAACCGCTCCATAAGTGACATGTCAAAGCGATACAATCGCTTGCCGCGTGGGTGGTCCATCGAGAGTGCTGAAATGCAAAGTCAAGCAACGTAGCACTAGTCACATCACAGGCTTACAGTAGTTGTTCAGTGTCGGACGCAGCTGAAGGGGGTCACCGATGAGGATGAGGTGCTCTACGGACGGTACGAGGGTCCCTAACACGTGGGCCTCGAGTACCTGCCCGGCTTCCTCGACCATCAGTACCTTCGGAGAGAGTGACTGCAGGGAATGAACGTCAGATACAACGTGGTTCGTAGGATCTACAAACCTTGAGAAGAGTTCCAAGCTTGGCTGCGCCTGTCGTGGTGCATCCGATGATGTCCACATTCTTCAACAAATCACGTCGGACCTGCATACTTTCACATGAGCAAACATCCACTGAGTCTCTTGTAACCCACCTCTTCTTTTATTTCATCGTACTCCTGAACCTTTTCTGCGTGCTTCTTTCTCAGACGATCAAACTCGTCCTGTTGATTCTTCTGCATATTCGTGCGCGCCTCTGCGATCCAATGCATGTGGAGCGTCTGCCGCTCAGCGTGACTCATGTTCCAGACGTCACCATCGTCCAAAAGCGCCTCCAATGTCCGATCGCCAGCAGGCGCCGTTGGTACACCGTCTTCTCCAAGAGCTTCGAAGAATCCCTCCGCATCGTTAACATAAGCAGAGTAAGGACTCATCACCTCTGCGACAGGCGGAGATGAAGGCGAAGCGGGGGACTCGATCGGGGGGGCCGCTTTTTCTGTCTCTGAGTCGATGTCTGAATCTGGAGTGGGAACAAACTCAGCAGTCATCCAGATTTTCTCGGGTTGTGTCTCGTCGAACGCATTTTCATCCGATTCGTCATCCTCGTCTTCTTCGGAAGTATCTGTGTCCTCGGCATCCTCTGTAATCTCGATTGGCAGAAACCCGAAGCGGTTGGGACGAGAGGAAGGGTCAGGGTCAGCAGGATTGGCCAACAAACTGTCAATTTGCGGGATGTGGGAAGCGCGTGGCTTCATGATCGTCTCCAAAAACACCAAATCCCCGGAGTTTTTCCAGAACGCATATATAGAGGTGTCCTCTGTAAAAACTTGGCCCTTGGGACCCTGTACTTTCCACTCTTCTCCAGATTCGGGACCGTCTTGAGAAAGGCTCTTGGCGACATCGATCCATGAGGGAGGTTCCGATATCATAGCATGATGTTCAGGGTGGAATAGTTCGAGATATTTGACAATTTCCGAAGAGTCTGATTCGAGATCCATCTCGCGTATGCGATTGATCAATTGAGAGATCTCCTTTCCCACGGACTGCTGTTCATGGTACTTCGCACTAACTGTGGATTGAAGACGAGATTGTCCTGCGACCATCTCCCGTGTTTCGATCGAGTACTGGGAGATGCGCTCGTCAGATGTACGGGAACCCAAGCGAACGAGATTGGTGGTGATCCCCGCGTCGAGGACAGAACATAGCATGTGATCTAATGCATGATTCGTGAATGCGATCATAAGGATTGGTCCAACATGATTCGCGACGAGCACGCGCAGAAGCTCGACTCCAGTGTAACTCTGTAATAAAAATATCTCATCAGCTCTGTAAGTTTGTTCAAAGTTGGAGATTATCACCTTTCCGGTGCCAGGTGGCCTGAGTGGGAGGTTAGCGACTGAAATGATACCACAGTCGACTCTTGACTCACCCTTGTATCAACACAAGTTCTCGTGTCAACGCTGCGATAACAGCATCAGCCTGGCTAGGATCGAGGCGACTAGCCCTGCGTAGTTCAGTTTGGGCACGATCGATCGAGCTCTTGTCGGAAACAGACATCCGCAGCTCGTCCACCTCGGCTTTTGGATCAAACAAAGACGACAGGTCGAAATTGAAACCTGGAAGACGTGCGTACTTCGGAGGGTCGATTGCACAGGTCCTCAAGTGATTGAGCGGATGAAATACGAGATATCGAGAGAAAGGTATATTCTCGGGTACCGTTTTAAGGGCTTCCAGGAATGGACGAATAGATTCAAACATGACAGGCGATTCTACGAGCACCTTGATGTCGCCGGATGAAGAACGTCCGGTCCTCAGCTGGGAGAGGATGCGTAATTCCACATCGCTGTCAAAGAAGACGACCCGAATCTTGACGCGATTACCATCGCTTTGAACATGTCTGGTCAAGTCGTCGAGCGAACTTGCAATGATGCCAAGATGGACTGATATCCCCCGGTTTGTCTGCCAAACGAGAGCGACGAGTCCGCCCGTAACGAGTCGTTTGCCGCTCATTCCCTTCCAGAATGCAGCACGTGCCCCGCCCTGCGCTTGCCTAGCTCTACCTGGAGGCGTCTCGAAAGTCAGGCTTGCGGATATCCCCCGGCGGTCAGGACCCAAAGCCGTGAAGGAGACCTCAGTGTAGACGTTGAACATCAGAGATTCGTGGCTATCAGCCACTCCGTGGTATTTTCCTCCGCCCTTCAGAATGATCTCGGCTAATCTCGTTTTCCGCTGGTCAAAATCGATCAGGTCGTCTTGCACAAATTGCACGGCCCTCCGCAAGGGAGCGCTATAGTAAAAAATTAAATTTTGCGTACGGAGACAACAATCAAAGGACTTACGTCAACTCTTCTCTTAACAGACGAAACTGGCCATCCAGCAAGCGTTGCATAGAATCTGCTGGAGCAGGATGTGGTGCATCAAATAAACTGGCCGGCAAAAATGGTTGAGCTCGGCACGTCAACTCTTGGTGGGTCGGGGCAACGCGAATGTCTTGAATGTCCACAAAATCGTTGTCATGTCGGGATCCATCCAAACGGAGCTCTCCAGGAGGGTCGTAGTTGCTATGCAACGCGGCAATAACGCCCTCGTTCGAGATACCGTTGGGACCGCTAAGTGCGTTCCTGCGAGAACTCGGACGTGCTTCCTTTTCACGCTCGCGACTGACAATCGACTCGAGGCGGTTCATTTTTTCCCTGAGGGATCCAACAAGGAGGTCGCGGACTGGGACTTGAATGCCTTGGAAAGGATTATCGAATGCTGGTGGGGATGAAGAAATCCCTGTCGTCCACTGGTCGAACCAGAGGCGGAGATTTGCAACCAGCGTTACAAGACGTGGGTATGTTGCCACAGCATTCTTGAAGCGCACGAGGCATCTACATATGTACACTTAGTTTAAAGAGAAATTTTACGGCCAAGTCAAATCAACATACTCATCCAAGACACCGGAAATAGATGCCAACACTTGAGCGCCAAGCTGCGGAGGGCTCACTGGCCCGCTAGGATCTCTGAAAGAACGATTGGCCATAATAGCAGCCATGCAATCTTCAATCGTGTCGGCAAGCTCTTTCAGATTTAGTAACACCTCTGTAAACAGAGTACTGTATCACTCCTAGTCAGTCGAATGTTGACCACCGTCCAAGACTTCTTCTTACTTTACAGAGGTTACGAGGGTACTCTTGACAACAAAGTCGGATGATAAGTACTGCAAGAAATGAGCTAGTACCAACCTTAAGATAAGAAACACACTGACACGTAATATTGGGAGTGTACCCCGCTGGAAGGAGAGCACCTCGCGACCGTTCCCAGCCCGCGCAGATACTTTTGGCCACCGTATGATATCTATCAAGCGGTGTAAACCGTTTTGCTGCGACGAAAATCAAGTAAGCCAAAGCTTTTTCGGAGGGCACGAAATATCACGTACAGAAGCCATGGCTTGCAAAAAGAGCTGCTCGTGCATGTGCAATCAATGCTGTGCATCATCATCATCGTGGTCCACAACTTACTTGGCCATCTTCTTGGGTCTGAACAAACAAGTCAGTATCTCGGTGATGACAACGAAGATCCACACATCGTACCCAACGCGCATCACCTGCACTGGCACTACTCAAAGGCTTTACAAAAGCATAAACTTCAAACGTGTTTTTGAACCTGAAATTTTCAGACAGAAATCTTTTGATCGCGTTATGAGCTTCGGTGGGAGACAAAGAGGAAGAATCTTGAGAGAAAAATCCATCCGTCCCACTGCCACTCATTTTCGACAAACCTTCTTCCGTCAGAAACGGCGCTACACGTTGCAGAACGGCAGTAGATTGTGTCGTGGTGGACCCAGCGGACGGAGGGGATGAATCGGGCTTCTGCACATGTTTATAGTGACAATTGAATTCCCTCCTGCATCGACCTTGCTCCCAGAAGTACCTGCAGGTGCCAGGAGGAGAACTCGGAGGGGAATTCGCAGTGCCACTCGGACGAGAGTTATCAGGGGTAGAAGGAGAAAGTTGTCGGGAAGTAGCAGAATTGTTGTTGGGAGATGAATGCGCAAAATTACACTGGTTGCCACGGTTGCAACCATTTGGTGTGTTGAAGAAACGGCAAGGAAGACGAGACATCGTGAAGTTCCTGTGCACAAGAATGTGGCGTCTGTGGATGTCGCAGGTTATGTAATTCGCACTGCCCATATCTTCAATGATGTCGTCGACGGTGAGCCATCCAAGTCGGGGGTCCAGACCCCAGTGAAAGGCATCAGCAAAACGGGTCAGATCTTGTATCGCCTAGCTAGACCTAGCTAGACCTGCTAGGTATAGCTAGACTAATAAGATCTTACATTCGTAGCGAGGAACTAGCTTTTCTTGCAATGGCTCCAATTTCTAGCAAGGAACACGACATCCGTGGTAGGTCTCAGCAAGTCCGCGCTGCTAGCGAGGCCTTGCAATGGCCTGCAATCCCTTGCAAGGACTTGTGACGATCACTTGCAGCTTACTCAATTCTCGCATGTTGCTAGGACTTGCTAGGACTTGCTAGGACTTATTAGTTTATCCGTTTCTTGCCAGATCGAGCCAGGTCTAGTATCTCAACCACATGTATTCACGTATTACTAGTACACCATCCATTACAACTCGAAGTCTGTAGCAATCTGCTTGCAAAGAACAGGACAGCAACTAGAAATTGATTGAAAGCAAAGGAAAGCGAATTGTTCAAAATCCGTTGGAGACTTTGGCGCGACGAGCCTTCTTTACGTTTGTCGGGCCTGACGCACGGCCCTTGCGCTTGGTTTTGGACGCAGCGGTAGGGTTGGGAGATTCGGTTGAGTTCACTTCAGCTGCATTCC
Organism: Harrya chromipes; assembly: GCA_038091155.1. Lineage (NCBI taxonomy): Eukaryota > Fungi > Basidiomycota > Agaricomycetes > Boletales > Boletaceae > Harrya > Harrya chromipes. The sequence continues at coordinate 7,288 of JBBPNX010000742.1, forward strand.
CGACAGCAGCAATGGTCGACTCGGACGGGGTGGGAATCGATTGTGGTGTGGCGGCGGCTTCCGATCGCAACCTATTGCCGGAGCTGGTCGACAAGGCCAGGCGAGGAGCTTGAGTAGTAGCTCGTACTAGTACGGAGTTAGCCACATCGTCGTCTATGTCGGTTAGGTCGGAATCGTGAGGGTTTGGGTCAATGCTGAACATTGTTGAGGCCGACGTAGACGTGTTTGACTCGGAAGATATAGCTCGTTCCACCTCGCCAGGCTCCTCAGGTGGTGGTGTCTGGAACAGAGAATCTTCTTCCGTGCGACATTTAGGCCTCAATAAGTTTTTGCTAGCAATGCTCTTTGAATGGCCTCCACGTTGGGCCCGAATCTGTGTCATATCGTCTTCCGAGTCTGGGTCCTCATGCACAATGCAACCTTTAGCAAACACTCGGCTGATAGCATTTAGCTTCCACTAGTAGAGAGGATTTAATTTGATCACTTACGAATTCCACCACGCGAGTGTCTCCCGGGTCCAAGCGTCCTTGTCCTTGAACATTTCGATAATCATCCATGCCATCTCGTCGAGGTCCATCTGCCCGATGTTTGAGCACCAGTGTGGCGCTGTACTCAGCGTAAAATAAAGCTGACAAAACGCTAAGTGAAATTATCATACTTGGATAATTACTTACTATCACATGCACGTAAGCAATGATTTCCGGAGTAACCTCAGTGAGAGCCCATGCTCAGTTCTTGGAAGGCTTTGACATGTTGCTAACCACAGTATCCATTACCGCTGCAGACGGGCCAATGAACATGTGTGTATAGAACTGAAACGAGAGCTGTTAGCACTGTATGAAATCAAAAGTGAACGTTACCCTAAATGCCAAGCGGCTGCAAAACAACCCTTTAAGTTTGTTTTCTGGATCGTACACATCTTCCTCGTAGAAACATGTTGGCCAGTTACTGGCTGACGCATTAATCAAACCGTCTTGAAGCGCAGCCATCATTCTAGAGTGAGTAGTAGGATGACTAAGCAAGTAGAAAGAGAAGCGAAATGAGGCTTAGTACAAGTCAGGATCTTCGTCAAATGTCTGGAGCTTCTTTCGTGGACACAGTAGGCGTGCGATCTGGGGATGGTTGAACCCTCGTGCTGATTTGTCTTGCGTCTTGCTAATCAAAGGTTTGAGTTGCTCGAAGTTGGCAGATATATATGTGAGCCCCGTGTGCTTCAGGCTTCCGAGGTCGGTTGAGCGCTGCTCACTCATACCCGTTGTAATCTATTCACTTGAAGTTAAAAGACAGACTATATGCGCATATATTGTGCTTACCCAGCCACAGATATTTGCAAGTTCTTTGGCCTCCATTCCAGTATCGAGTTCGTCCTTGAGTCCGGGTGCATGTGCGAGAATTGCCTCGTAGAACTTGTAGTGATGTCCTATCATGGCATTATCCCTGTAAAATCACTTGTCAGCAATGCTACTGCATGGGAGAATGTTACTAGCATATCAAGAGTGTCTTCGCGTCCAGCATCAATCTTGAGTCCAACGCTGATAGCAACTCTTGGCAATCCGAAAGGTTGACCAAGACATGTGATTTTCCTGCCAACGAGCTCATACTTCTCTTTGTCCAGCTGCTCTATCGTCACTCTTCGGGAACTTGTCAGTAGATCTGATACACATCAGTAAAACTTACTTTGGCTTCTTAATACGTAAGGGTGCACGCAGAACCTGGTCTGCGAGGTCATCTTTCTGATTGTTGGGTCCGGATGTGGATTCGTTGCCAGTGAGTAAAACAGGATCAATGAGGCCAGACATAATATTGATTGAGTGGATTGAGAGAGACACGAGATGTGGGATTGAGAGAGAGATTGAGAGAGAGATTGAGAGAGACGCGTCGGTAATGATAGTGCGCTGAGATTGAATCTTCGGTCTTTGCCGACTAAGCAGAAAAGTCTGAGTGAGTCCGTGCCACGCCATAGCAGCCTACCCATGCAACTGTGGTATGCTGAATATATTCTTTTTTTCCCTAGTAATTCTCCTTCTCATGGCTGAACTCTCCTGTCCATCTTGTGGTACGATTGTCAAGGGTGAACGTGGCCTCTCTCTCCATATGGCCCGCTATTGCCAGAACAATCAGATAAACATTGCAGATTTGCTTCGAGAACGACGAGAACACCTTGAATCCATAGCAGAAGAAGAAAATTTGAGGGCTCGCATTGAGGCAGAGCAGCAGGCTGAGAGAGAACGAAGAGAGAGGGAGCAGGATGCCCTGCGAGTTCAACGGCTTACTGAATTCCAAAGGCTTACGGTGAGTCCATTGCATATCACACAGAATCTACGTGTTGACTTTTGAAAACAGTTTGATGGACCTGATATTCCCTCAGGCGATGATCACATTGATTGAAGGCTATCTGGCCTCCCTGCCCGCAACTGTCGCCTCCCAAAGCGTTATCGTGATGAACCCCCTCCACTACCCATTCCCGTGCCAATTCCCTCCAACGAAGCTGATCCAGACATAGAGGGAGATCATGACATCATGATGCATACAGATGGCAGCAGCGGCTCAGACTCAGATCACAGTTCTCTGGCCAACGTGGCGGTCATCAAGCCTTTCCATACCGAACCAAATGCAGACCACATATTTCGTGAATATCCCAGTGGATTTCCATCATATGATCCAGAAGCGTCCACTTCTCTCAGTAATATGTGCGATGGTTCAACGTTCCAGTCCACAGACTCAGATAGCGACAATGATCCAGCCCTTGCTACAAGTTATTTTTCTCCCTTTCCAAATGCAACTACATGGCGACTAATCGATTGGTTTTACAATGGTTCCATTCAAAAATCCCTAAAAGATTTGGAATCCCTTGTCCACAATGTCATCCTCGCCGACGACTTCAGCCGTGATGATCTCCGCATGTTCAATGCACAACGTGAGATCAAGCAACTTGATAATCGACTGGCACTCCCTGCCAGTGACCAATCCACTCCCTCCTTCATGTCCAATGGATGGCATACGACATCCATTTCAATCCAGCTCCCTTGCGAGAATGTCAAGCAGCCGGAGGACACAGCCCCAGAGTTTCTCATTGAGGGACTTCACTACCGCAAGATCACTGATGTTATCAAGACCACATTTGAGGAGGCAGCTGCCGAGGCATTTCATATCGCACCATACAAGATGTTCTGGCAACCAGACAAGACAAGTTCACCTGAACGCGTGTTCACTGAAGTATATACAGCCGACGCAATGCTCAGAGAGCATCACTCTGTCAAGAATTCCCGTCCAGTCCCTGGTTGCAACCTCGAGACTGTGATCGCCACAATTATGCTATGGTCGGATTTGACACATCTGGCAAATTTTGGAAATGCGGCCCTATGGCCTATTTACCTCTTCCTTGGCAACCAATCTAAATATGTCCGTGCGAAGCCCAGCTCTTTCGCTGCGCATCATCTGGCATACATACCAAAGGTGTGCATTATGTTTCATTTATTCAAGTTCATATGGCGACTCAGATCTAGTGCTAATGTTTCCTTAGCTACCTGATACGATACAGGACTTTTATGTCAGGACATTTGGAATCAGTGCAAGCACAACAGTCCTGACGCACTGCAAGCGTGAACTCATGCAAGCCATCTGGTCATTTTTACTTGACTCTGATTTCCTTGAAGCGTACAAATTTGGACTTGTCATCAAATTCGCAGATGGTGTATTACGCCACGTTTTCCTCCGCCTGTTTACATATTCTGCGGACTATCCTGAAAAGTAGGTGCTATATCACCATAGCATCTAACTTCATTGACATCAATATATGTCAGAATCCTGCTCGCATGTATGAAGTTTCTTGGACGGTGTCCCTGCCCACGTTGCCTAGTGTCGAAAGAAAAGATTCATAAACTGGGGACCAAAATTGATGGATGGGTACGTAACAAAAGAGCTCGAATAGACAATGAAAGCCGTCGACTGTCGATTGAAAATGTACGCAAGTTCATTTTTGACTTGGGACGCGGTGTTGTCAGCAAGGCCGTCGAGAACGTCATTGGATCCAAGTCACTTATTCCAACACGTGTGCGTACTATTGTCTACCTGAGTGATATAGATTTACTAATGCTACTCATTGTCTAGAACGCTTTCTCGGATAAACTTGGCCAGTTTGGATTCAACTTTTATTCGCTTTTTGTGCCAGATTTTATGCACGAGTTCGAGCTCGGCGTCTGGAAAGCAACCATCACACATCTGGTACGGATTCTATTTGAGGTTGGTGAAGGTACAATACAGGAGTTCAATGCGCGGTAGGCTTATATCCAAGTCGAATCATGATGTATTGTGTTGTACTTATCTGTTTGCTAGCTTTCGTTTGGTCCCCACTTTTGGGCGCGACACGATACGGAAGTTCCATTCTAACGTGTCAGACTTATCAAAACTGGCAGCACGAGACTTTGAGGACATTCTTCAGGTATGTTGATCCATCATAATTGAACTTTCTGATTCCAACTAACGGTATTACAGTGTTCAATGGCTGTTTTCGATGGCCTTTTGCCTGAACCTTACAACTCAATTGTCCTCGATCTCCTTTTCGAGCTCGCTACCTGGCACGCATTCGGAAAGCTTCGGATGCACACGGAAACTACCTTGTTCCATTTTGAGAACAGTACAACCCGGCTCGGTCATGCCCTTCGCAAATTTTCGCGTGCATGTTGCAGCAAGTTCAAGACCTATGACCTTCCTCGTGAGACCGCTGCCCGTGCCCGACGTAAGGGTAAACAAAAGTCTCAGAAAGCGACCTCTCACTCTGATCAGACTGCAAAAGTAACTGAATCCCGCAAACGTCGAGTTTTCAACATGTCGACCTACAAGCTGCATGCCTTGGGTGACTATGTGAGTGCTATCCGAATGTATGGCACCACAGACAACTATTCTACGCAAGTGGTGAGTTCGTAATTTTGATTGATCAATTGATTCAGTAACTGAACTCATTGGTAGGGCGAGCTTGAACATCGCCGTCTCAAGCGTTTCTACTCACGGACAAACAAGATCGGTTTTACACATGCTATTGCGAAGCATCAACAACGAGAGCGAGCGCTTCACTGGATGGGGGAGGAAAATCGTGTGGCACTTGAAGCAGACTCGGATCATATAGCATCAAGTGAAGACGCGAGTGCGTCTGTGGACCCTATCGATCAGGATTCACTCCCAAGCTGTCCACCAGAAGTCCACTACCAGATGGGCCAGAGTAAGCGAGACTACTGGAACTTGGACGCTTGGCTAGCACAAAACAAGGACGACAGGGCGTTGAAGGTATGTACTGTGACATATAATTCATACTATAACACTTACACTTACTGGAGGGGTTTCTCCCGAAGTTGAAGGACCACATCCTGGGTCGATTACTCAAGAATAATGATAGCGAGTTCACCGTCGCACAGCGCAACAAGCTCTTGTTTATCAAAAACCGCATCTACCGACACAAAACTCTGCGAGTCAACTACACAACATATGATCTTCGGCGAGCACAAGATTTGCTCAATCCACGGACACATGGCGATATCATGGTCCTCTCAGACGAAGACCATGACAGCGACTCAGAGATCACTCACCCGTATTGGTATGCACGAATCATCGGGATCTTTCATGTTTATGCCCAGAGACAGGAAGCCGCAGTGCCCGCTCAACGTGTCGATTTCCTCTGGGTGCGGTGGTTCGCACGGGGTACGAACTTCAAGTCAGGCTGGGCTGCACGCCGTCTACCTTGCGTCGGATTTTACTCGGATGGTGATGCTGAAGCATTTGGGTTCGTCAATCCTGACGACATTATTCGTGGGGTGCATTTGATCCCTGCCTTCCATTATGGACGTACTTCGAGTCTACTACCACCTTCAATTGCGCGCAACAAGTCTGAGAACGACGAAGATTGGGATTGGTATTTCGTTAACATGTAAGTGCTACTCTGTAACAAGACAAACATTTTTAACTAGATTATTCTAGTTTCGTTGACCGGGACATGTTTATGCGCTACCGAGGTAGAGGAGTGGGTCACAAGTCAACTCACGATGCGACGATGTGTCTGGTTGACGACTACGATAAGCTCGACAAAGAACCTTTCACTCTCGAATACGACTGTGAATCGCCAGCCGAGGATACCGAGGGGTCTGAGAGCAGTGGCGACATATCCATGGATGAATCGGAGTCGAGCAGTTCTGGAGAGGAGAGTGAAATTGAGGATGACGAAGACTCGAACATGGATGGCGACACCCTGGATCAAACCGATGGCAAAGTCATTGATGACGAACTTGCAGGCGAAATGGAAGAATACGGATACAGTGGACTTGATCAGGTGCTGGATGAGGACGAAGAGGAGTTTGGCAGTGGAGGCGCGTCGGATCAAGAGGATGGCAAAGTCTTGGACAATGGTTTCGAATACGCAGATTTTTGACTCGACAGATCACGATGTTCATCAATATATTGCTCCTCACGCGATATCATAAGCTTAACTATTTATTTAACCACTGAAACTAGTCCTAGCGAGACCTTGGACGGACGCGAGAGGGTCTTGCTAGTCCTCGCAAGGCCTGGGATGGACGCGAGAAGATCTTGCTAGTCCTCGCAAGGCCTGGGACGGACGCGAGAAGATCTTGCTAGTCCTAGAGAGACCTGGAACGGACACGAGAGGGTCTTGCTAGTCCTCGCAAGGCCTGGGACGGACGCGAGAAGATCTTGCTAGTCCTCGCAAGGCCTGGGACAGACACGAGAGGGTCTTGTGGAAAGTTTGATCAATCCGTGCAAGGTTCTGCTAGATCTTGCAATACCTAGACAGGCTATTCCAGGAATTCCGGTTTCCTCCGAGGCTTATGAGGTCACGCTAGAATTGGCACAATTTGCTGATGGGGTACGCATCCAAAAGCGTTTGTTACGACCAAGCTCACATCCTGTTCTGCCAGTCACACTCGCCTCGTCTGGCAAGTCGCGTGGGCCCAGCAGGTGCTCATCTGGAGAGAGGAAACCCAAGGACCTTCGGCTGGATCGTGGACAAAAATTAAAGAGCATTCGTTGCACACCGCCTCAGGTAGTTCTTCCACCGCATACAATCGTTCAATCTGACTCTCATACTGGTAGTCAACTCTATCTCTTGGGCCCCGCACGAGCTCGGCGCTATCCTGGCGTGCGCCTCATCCGATGGAAAGCTCTCCGTTCTTACATTCAAAGGTCAATTCCACTTATTTTCATTCTCGAGCCCAACTTTTCATCGCGCACTTTGCAGACGACGGTCAATGGGTCGCCGACATATTTAACGGTCACGCTATCGGCTGCAATGCTGTCTCTTGGGCGCCCGCCACC
>JBBPNX010000743.1:0-14604 GCA_038091155.1 Harrya chromipes
GTATGGATTGTACTTCCCACAGCCCAAATGTTTCACTACCACACTACACTTTGTGTTGTTTTTCGACGTTTGTGTAAGTAGTGTGACAGGCGTGCCAGCGTGATTTTTTCCCCCTCACGAATTAATTCAAATTAATTGTCAGAACTCCACAGGTATAGTCGGACTGCGCTGATGCAATCATGCCGAGGCCGTGCCAGGTTCCTGCGTGATCTTAAGTTCCATGTCATGAGCCGGAATGTTTTGTACCAGAGCGCAAGTTTGACACTCGCTATTAAATGTTAAAATCATGTGTTGGCCGACTTTCCCATGCGTGGCTTCCCTTGTCACAAAAATTCCCTTGTACAAGACATTCTAGATACACATTTCGCTCTACCTCAGCGCTCCGAGTGGGTCATGCTGCATGGGCACCTGGTTACGCACATCCAACGATCCATGATCACTATTGATCACCGTCCGATTTGCGCTACTCGACCACTGAGCATGTCTGACATTCCCGCCCTCTGATGCCCTCTGGAAAGGATTATTCCCAGATACTCGCACGGGTACCCGCGGTGGTAAGGTTGCACGCGAAGCGACCGGCGTGCCTGCTGACGCTGACCGGCTATGATCTGATGCGGGAGCCACCTTGGACGAAATAAATCCACGCAATGTCTCATTGACGCTCGGGGGGATAGCGGTGTTTAGGGTGAATCGCCGACTGTCCCGAGATGACCCAGAACCCGCCCTTGCGATCGAAGGTGACGTTTCTCTTGTCTCCCACCGGCTTTTGAATTCTTCTTCCCCCCAGAGCCGCCGTTCGTCTACCTCGTTGATCTGTCCACTAAGCACGTCCCGCACGTACGACAAGGATTGCAGCGATTGCATTCTTTGTGTTTGCCAAGTTTCTTGTCCATCTTGTCCATCCACTTCCCCGTTCAGGGTCTCTAAAATCCATGTAACGGCCTCTCCCAGACGTTTATTCTGTTGCCGAAGTCCTGCTAGTTCACGGGCAGACTCCATCTCTCTACGCTGGTCCGGAAAATCTTTCTCCGAAGGCGTTCGTTCGTCGAGAAGTGGGTAGGAGCTCGGGGGCGATCCAAAGGACGGCGGACGAACAAGAGTAGAAGACAAATCAGGAAGACTGCGCTGCATCCAATTTCAGCACATATACTGTCACGGAACCGCCATGTCATCTCACCTTTAGCTCGGACACGGCATTCATGACAGTTTTGTTAATACCTAGGCTCTCGCCACGATCCAAAAGTCCACGGGCTATGAGCTCTGGAAACGACGGTTGCTGACAAAGGCTCTCTGCTGGAGGGCTTCCAGGTATGTACTCAGAGGAAGTCGACTGATGCGCTCTCTCGGCACGTCGAGCTTTCCGTCTGAAGACCACCGGAGGTTCCTGAACTTCTAAAGGGATATTCAAAAAGTTACGATTCTCGATTGCCAAGGATGCACCCGCGGAGGGCGTGTGGAGTATCTCCAACGCTGTCGCCTGGCGGATCAAAAGTAGTATGTGATGAGGAACACCTTCCTCCTGGAGTGGACATGGTGGATATCGCAGGAGGTGCATCAGTTGGGTGCTGTAATCTGCTGATATGACTGGATGGCATCGATAAAGTTGCTGTCAGTAACCAGTCACTGAGGCATGCATTCATTCTTACGTTTCGTTCGTATGCGTATAAGCATCGCGACACACGTCCATTGCACGACATCGGAGATGGGAGACGAACTAGCAAACAGTCCATCCCAGAGCATCATCGCCTCGCTCATCGGAAATTCTCTGGTAAACAGTAGACGGAGCCATCGTCTCATGACACCAACCATACGTCAACAGAAAGCAGGCAAGATGGAACGTTGACGTACAAACCATACATCTGGGGTTCGACACCCGCAGACCGCATCGCATCATGCAACACAGGATCAACGGATTTCAGAAGTGGCCCTTGTATATTGTTGCAGGTTTGGATGATCGGGGAAACATACGGTTTCAAATTTATTTGTCCGCGAGAGATGGACGGCGGAGAAATCGGCTCCTGCCATTCATACCAGTGTGAGACGCTGCGCATCAGCGACGAAAACAGTGCCCAAGAGTCGGCAGCAACCCATGATCGAGAGCAAATCTCCGAGAACAAAGGGTCTAGTTCTGATGATTCCGTTTCTATTACCGAGTCGAAATCTAAGGCCAGAGATATCATTTATGCTTCAGGTTAGAATAGAGATAGATGAGCGGACCAAAAGAGCGAGGGAACAGAGAGACTACATGAGGCAGCGCGACGGCTAGTGACTTACCGATAGCATAGAACAGAGGGGCAAGCAACTCATGCATGCCTTGTCGATATCCAATGTTCGGATGCATCGCGCAGTAAAGAAATAAAACGTTCGTCAGCTGATGCTGAATATCTTCGTTTCGAAAATATCCCATGTCTGGAAACCTGCACGGGTGTGGAAGCGATCGGATCGAGACACTGGCAAGTACCATGTCTACTCACGTTCTCTCAACATCTTGCTGGATTGTCTTTCGAAGGTCCACGGCAGCGAACCACGCTTTCCATGGATTCTGCCGGCGTTGGTCTTGAACGACACCACCCATAGACGAAGCATCTGCGACGCACCTCGTCATGCAGACTTAATGGATTGTTCATCTCCAAGTCTATCGTGAGGTGTGCCTTCCGCCTCGGTATCGTGAGCCCGGGTACGACAAAGCTCTCATCGTAACCCCCATCGGGAGCCCTCATCTTCTCCAACAGCTGCTCCGAGAATTGCTTACGGGAACGCCGAAGCAGTTCGATGGGTATGCTTGGTGCCTCATTGGGTGGTAGCTCGAGTGGCTCGGGTTTTAGGAGAAACAGCTGTCGGTACGACATGAGCAAGTCACTATAGCGGGATGTACAGGTGATGATGACTCGCCTTCCATGCAAGACTCCGCCCTGGAACTCCAACAGCACCATCCGATGGATGTAACAATTGTGCTTGGGCAACGGTATCCCTGAGTTTGGAGAGACTGAACCCATTGTGAAAGAGCTGTTGAAAGATGCGACTGTGTTGATGAGAACGTAGACCGGCTGCAAGACGCTATCGGACGTGGACGCACTATGTGGACCGCGTCGCGGGTCGAACCACTTGGTCGGCCATTGTTATGTGCTCGTCACACTGAACGATCAAAGTGGAGTGGTACTTGCCAATGGAAGTTAGCAACTGCAAGTTAGATGTAACCCAGTTATCCGACCCCGAAAGTCTTCATACAACATCAATCAGATGGAAGATCAGAAATGCGTAAAATTCATTCTAAGATGCTCTGTGTAACGTACAACCTGCTGCAAAATTATTGGATGGAATACAACGTAGTGACATGATGCAATGAAATCAACAGCCCGGGGCACGCGGAAGCCGGCCAGCAGAAACCCTTAGTCAACCTCCTCCACACTTGGTCCGTCCTCAGAGGCACCGGGGAAACCACCTGGCGCACCACCAGGGAACCCACCTGGTGCACCACCAGGGAAACCACCCGCACCACCCGCACCACCCGCAGCGCCGTAGAGCTTCTGCATGATCGGGTTGGCGATACCCTCAAGCTCCTTTTGCTTCTCATCGTACTCTTCCTTCGAAGCCTCTTGCGAGCTGTCTAGCCATGAGATGGCGTCGTCGACAGCAGACTTGAGTTTCGCTTTGTCGGCAGCGTCAAACTTGTCAGCAAGCTTCTCGTCTGTAAGCGAGTTACGGAGGTTGTAGGAGTAAGACTCGAGACCGTTCTTGGCCGCGATACGAGCAGCCGCAGCTTCATCCTCAGCTAAATAACCATAATGTTAAACCCAAGTCACAGGCAACCTGACTGAAACCTTACCTTTGTACTTCTCAGCTTCGTCGACCATGCGTTCAATCTCTTCCTTCGACAGACGACCCTTGTCGTTGGTGATAGTGATGCGGTTCGACTTGCCAGTAGTCTTGTCAGCCGCAGAGACGTTCAAGATACCGTTGGCGTCGATGTCGAAGGTGACCTCAACCTGAGGAACACCACGAGGAGCGGGTGGGATACCGGAGAGCTCGAACTTGCCGAGCAAGTTGTTATCTTTCGTGCGAGCACGCTCACCCTCGTACACCTGGATCAGCACACCAGGCTGGTTATCGGAGTATGTCGAGAAAGTCTCAGACTTCTTCGTGGGGACAGTGGTATTGCGCTTGATGAGAGCGGTCATGACACCACCAGCGGTCTCGATACCAAGAGACAAGGGGGAGACATCAAGGAGTAGGAGGTCTTGAGTCTTCTCAGAGGTGTCACCCGAGAGGATGGCAGCCTGAACAGCAGCACCGTAGGCGACGGCTTCGTCGGGGTTGATACTCTTGTTTGGCTCCTTGCCGTTGAAGAAATCGGAGACGAGCTTCACAATACGGGGAATACGAGTAGAACCACCGACTAATACGATCTCGTGAACATTACCCTTGTCGATCTTTGAATCACGAAGGACCTTCTCGACGGGCTCGAGCGTGCTGCGGAATAAGTCTTGGCACAATTCCTCAAAACGGGCACGAGTGAGCGAAGTGTAGAAGTCGATACCCTCGAAGAGAGAGTCGATCTCGATTGAGGTTTGAGTTGCAGAAGAGAGGGTGCGCTTGGCACGCTCACATGCCGTGCGGAGTCGACGGAGAGCACGCGGGTTTGAAGAGAGGTCTACACAACATTACAGTCAGCCCGGCCCAAACCAACGGTGGATGACAACTCACCCTTCTTATTCTTGCGCTTGAACTCTTGGACGAAGTGGTTGACAAGACGGTTGTCGAAGTCTTCGCCTCCCAGGTGGGTGTCACCGGCAGTAGCCTTGACTTCGAAGATACCCTCTTCGATAGTGAGGAGGGAAACATCAAAAGTTCCTCCACCAAGGTCAAAGATCAGGACGTTACGCTCCCCAGAAACCTTCTTGTCAAGACCGTAAGCAATAGCAGCGGCAGTGGGTTCGTTGATGATACGAAGGACGTTGAGACCGGAAATGGTACCAGCGTCCTTGGTCGCCTGACGCTGGGAGTCGTTGAAGTAGGCGGGGACAGTGACGACAGCATTGTTAATAACCTGGCCCAAATACGACTCGGCAATTTCCTTCATCTTAAGGAGAACCATGGACGAAATCTCTTCAGGAGACTATCATCATAGTCAGAAGGCGAATTTGCTTGAAGATCAAGACACTCACGAATTCTTTGGTCTCGCCCCGGTATTCAACCTGAATGTAGGGCTTTGCAGCCTTGTTGAACACCTTGAAGGGGAAGTGCTTGATATCAGACTGAACTTCGGCATCCTCAAACTTGCGACCAATGAGACGCTTGGCATCGAAGACACTGGGAGAAAGGAATATCAGAAACGGAAGAGATAAGATCAAGAGATAAACGCACGTGTTGTGAGGGTTCATGGCGACTTGGTTCTTTGCGGCATCACCGATGAGACGCTCGCTCTCGGAGAAGGAGACATAAGAGGGAGTAGTCCGGTTACCCTGGTCGTTGGCAATGATCTCGACACGATCATTTTGCCAGACACCGACACAGCTGAGCACATTAGGATCGCGTCAGGCACAGAACACAGGCAAAGGGTTGCGAATGAGCTTACGAGTAGGTCGTGCCAAGATCGATACCGATAGCTTTTGACAGGGGAGGGGACATGTTTTTTTAGGCTGATAGATAAAGTTGAGTTGTGCTGGTAGTAACAGGGTGCGATGAGTACTCCGAGTCACAAGGCGAAATCGAAGATTGAGAGAGAGAAAGAAAGTGAGGACAGGTTGTCGTGACGGGCGAGATTATATACAGACAGAGGTTCCGCGTCATTCTAGGACCTTCTCTCACTGTTCTGGATAATTCTCTCCTGACATGGCATGCTTAGATAATGAAAACATACCAAGAATGTTCCAAGCGGCACCAGCAACTTCACCCTTGTTCGTGAAACCTTGAGACCACACACCGCTAATGTAGTATTAAACATCGGCGCTGGCCAAGTAAAGGTCTAGGAGATCTGTACGTGTACGGTACACAGGCAGGCGAGAAGAAATCATATGCATGCACATTCTCGATGCTACATGCTCCGATGAGAAGAAGAAAAGCAGAAACAGAAACAGCATGATGAATCTTCGGTCATGCGGGCAACAAGTAATGAGGTGGCACAAATGAAACGAGAGAGAAATAGGCTGGAAGTGTCATCAAAAGTCATCAGTGTCGAGCGAACGCTGGCACCTAGCGGCAACATGCAGAAATAGATGTCTGTCAGTAACATGGGTCCGGGTTACGCTCCATTGGTATGTGGTCCCACGCCGATCGTGTCATCTAGACTACGATGGGCCTGCAGATCACGAATGACCGACGGATCAACTGACAATCTTGGTTAAAAATTATCTTTCCGAGAAGAAGGCGGGTTACCTGGCAAGACACTCTTCCTCCGAACGTGAGGACTCTGTGCAACAGGTGAATGGTCGCTCCCGACCTGAGGGTACTCGCGCTGAAGCAACCGGTAAGCGCACTTTCCAATACTCGTGGGTTACATGCACGAACATCCAATCCAGGGTCCGCCATGGGTACCCTCTCAATTCCACTCTCATCCAATTCTGTCGGCACTTCACCGTCAATTGACACCGCGTTCAACTCCATTGACAACTCCAGAATATCCGAGTCGTCGCCGATACAAGGTGGTGGTGGTGGCAATCGTTCAACCTCTTTGAATCCTTTTGGCAACTTCCCGCCGGCATTTTCTATTGCCTTTTCGCGCACTTTTTGCCATTGCTCATATCGGTCAACTGCATGTTGTTGCTCACTGAAAGCAAGCTGATCAACACGTAACGTCAGCCAGGGGGGCGAAAAAAATACTGACTCGATCTTGCGTTGTTTATACTGCTGCAATGTTGCGTCGAACAGCTCTGGGTTAATTTCCATGAATAGTTTGAGGGCGTTGTATACCATTCCATGTATTGTTCTGCGCATTGATCGAATCCAGCCTTGCTCCAAAAGGAAATGAAACTTACCGGTTCCAGTGCGACTTTGAATTTGTGTACAACGCAGGGAAGACGATAGGTAATAGAACGGCCAAGTTGTCGCTCATGAGGTTGACAACATACTCGTTGTTCCAATATAATAACGCTCGTTCAGCCACCTGGAAATGCTGACTATTGATACACCTCGCAAGTTGTTGGAACAATGGGACTTGAATTTTTTGAAATTCGGCAGGATCGGTGACGTCCAAGACTTCTTCGACCTCATTCAAGAACATCACTTCCTTTGGGGAGTTGACCTTGGGCCAGTACTTGAGTAATCCCAGCATAACCTCCTCCGCGAGGGATGGGTCCTTCTCCAGGAACTGAACGACACAGTAGGCTAGCTGGGGATGATAAAGCGCGAGGCTCTTGACTTTGTGAAGAGGGACGAGCACTCGCGTCAAAAATGTCTTGTGTTCCTCTTTGAGAGGCAGCGCAAAACCGTTGATGATCGAACCGAGAATTTCCAGAAGTTCGGCGATTCCATTGTGCCGCTCTGTCTCATAAATGAAATGATAAAAGACATTGCTTATCGATCGGCGAATGAATGCGCGGAGATTGAGAAATTTGCCATATATACGATGAAGTGTGGTCTTGAGGAAATCGCGTTCTCTCGGGTCCTCGGAGTCGAAGAGCTCAAGAAGATTGAGTACGAATGGCTGGTCGATGTACCGTTTCGCGAGGTTTGTGTTGAAGTCAGGGCTTTCAACAAATCGAAGGAAAAACTCGTAGACAATCTGAAGGTGAGGCCAGGCAAGTTCGAGGACAGGTTCATCCTCCTCTGGATCGAAAGCGTCTCCGGTGGGATTGACGGGAGGGGGTATAGATCGAAAGAGGTTAACAGCAAACTACAAAACTAGGTTATGATGTCATTGACAAGTACCTGGAGACTTACCATGTTTATAACCTCGGGGTATATATTTTCGGTGATCACACCACGCTGAGTGGTGATATACTCGAGCATTTCGTGTAAAGTCTGCGCTTTAACTTGTTTACCTTTAAGTTCGGCGCTGGCATCGTTAAAGTCGAATAACACGCGACACTGGTTGAGCTTCTTAATGAAGAGCTGGGACCTTTCCGAAGGAGGCACCTCTGATGAAGTACAGTTCAACAAGTAGGGAACAAAACGAGAGAAAAAAGACAGACCGGAAAAGGGTGCAAGTCGCTCGATTTCGACTTTTTCAGTGACGACAAAGCGGCTGCTCCGCTGTTTTCGGGGAGGCTTTCCGACGATGGGGATAGTGTCGCGAGGGCCAGAGCGGAGACGATTGAGGGTGTTGGCGCGAGGTGGTGTGGCGTTTGGACCTGGGAGATCCAAGCCGAGAGAAGTGCGCTCTGGGGAACCGAACTGACCAGATCTTGCGGTGGGTTCTGGGGTGGGATCAGAGCTGACGACGACGATGGGAGGGATCGGAGAGGACTGAATTGAGTTGTATCTGCGGTCAGGGACGGATGGCTGTACTGGAGCGGGGGGCGGGCCGCGGTTGTAAGAAGCCTGTGCCTGAGATGGAAGGGAGTGGTTGGTGTTGTTGACGACGGATGCACCGGGTAGACCTTGGGCAGAAGAGACAGTCTGAGGGAGAGGTTTGGCAGTGTTTGGGGGAGGTGGGGGAGGGGCTGCGACGGGTGGAGGTTGTGATTTTGCGTCCTTTGTCTTTGCAGAAGCCGAGTCCTGCGAACTCTTTCTGAGCTGTGGAAGGTAGTCAAGATAACGAGCGGGACGAGACGGGTGGAGAAAACACACAAAAGACTTTTTGAGACCCTTCATGTTGAATGCGATGGGGCACAGCGCGCGTCTGCGTAATATGCGTGACCTGTGCCAGACTTTGTTGTAGAGAGCGTTGACGGGATCGATGAACGAACCCCCCCGCCGTGATCAGACGTCACACTGGTCACGTCACACTTCACTCGCGTTGGCGCTGGGCTGCACGGTGGTGACGAGGTCGATATGATTCCGATGCGGCGACAAAACGGGGCAGGCGATACTGCGAACGCTGTGCGACTGCGGTGAGTGGCTCTGCAACGAACACGAGGGGTCTGATTCTCTCCTGCACCTGTGCTATTATATTGTTTCCTTTTTTGACCACTAGTCCAGCTCGTAACCGTCTCGCCAACTGCTCTTTCATCCTCACTTCCACAAGATGGCTGGTAAGCTCGCATTTTCTCATTCACCTACAGCACGCTTACTGTCGCAGCCATCTACGCCGTCTATACCTCTCCATCCCATCCGCCCGTCCCAAACCATCTCCCGACTCTCATCGTAACCCCACATGGTCAGTCGCCAGCCCACCGTCAGCCATCTTACCTCTCACACCCCTCTACAGGTCAGCCAACCAACATCCTCTACTCTTACCTTCATACAAATTATGTTCGTCTTCCTTGTCCCCGTCCTCACTGCGCTATCTCACTCTCTCACAGAACACCGAGAACTATCTCTTGACCCCTTCTCCCCAGGGCGATCTCTGTGTCGCCAAGCTGTTCCCCCCTCGTCAGAATACCAGCAAGTCCTCTGCTTCTGATCCTGGCCACTCCACCTCGGCCGCACGTGTTGTTCGCTGCGAGGCCTCCCGTAATCTCAAGTGGTCCATCACTAACACAGGTGTCATTTCACCGATATACAAGCTTTCCCTCCCTTCTCCAGATTCCCCCGACCTTCCCCTCTTCCAAATCTCAAAGCCCAATCCCAATGCCGCCTTCTGGAGCATGTTCTACTTCGCCTATGCTGGCCATAACATACCTCCCAAGCGTATCGAGTTTGGAAAGATACAGAAAAATCCACCAGGCCCTAACGGCGGTGGAACTAGGATAAGCATCACAGGGAAAACTCCCGAGGAAAAGGCCGTATGGCAAACCTTGGGAGAAGGCAACGAGGACTGCGTCGAATGGGTAGTCCTCTGCGCAGCACTCAATCTACTAGAGTAAGTTTCCGTAATCCCTCTCTTAGCCGTGCTCCCATATTCAACATCGCTTCCCTCGCATCAATTGTCGCCTGACTCGCCTTCTGCGCCTTGTTCTGTCTCATCACTTCCTTATCTGTAGTGATGAAATCATAAAGGCCGCCGAGAAAAATCCCTCGCCACCTGGACCAATTCCGAATGGCACTCCTGGGCCGGCAGGTCGCCCAGCGCCTGTGGCGCTCCACGATCCCGGCTCAACGCCTAACCCTGCTGGTCAGCCGCGTCAAGGCCCACCACCACAGCAGCCCCCCTCCCGAGGCCCACCAGCTCAGCATGGACAACCTGGTATGGGCCCAGCACCTGGTCCTGGGGCTCGTTCCCCTCAGGGATTCCCACCTCCGCGAGGCTTCGCGCCCGGTCAGGGTCCCCCGCCAAACCCAGCTGTACCCGGCGGTTATCCTGCTCCCCCACAAGGGTATCCCGGACCTGGTGCGCGTCCACCCCCACCAGGACAGCGTCTTGGTGTGCCAGGTACTCCAGGTAGTATCCCTCCGCAGAGCATGCACGCTGGTCGAGTTCCTCCACAGCAGATGCCTCCTGGTCAGGCCTCGTCCCAAGGCTCTGCTCCCAGGAGGTTCTGAACTTTGCTCTTTAACCGTTATCACTTAGTTGGTCTTCCATTTTCAAATGCTTTGTCTCTTTGAAATACCTTGATTTCTCTCGCCTCAATCAATCTGCGTTAAGGTCGAATTTATTGATCCATCGCTTGGTTATGCCTCAATCTTATTGTATTTTTCTTGTTTCCTATGACTGATCAAGTCTCCCGATCCCCCTCTTCCGATTTCTTAGTGGTGCTGGACGTTTGGCTGACGGTGCGGACAAGCGTAGGTTGTTTACCCTGAAACATTTGATGGTGTAGGATAACCGAATATTGAATTACCATGTCTCATTACGTCTTCTGGTTATCTGGCTACTTGTAGGGAAGGTGATTACTGACACGATCTGTCAATGACATACGCCATTCTCAATCATTGTGCATACTGTGACATGCTGGTACCCGAGCGCTTTAGAACTACCATCAGCTGAACGGAGATTATCAGTTCTTGATAAGTTTCTCCAATGCATCCATGGAATAAGCTATAGGTATATTTAGCACTCGTGACAGCAAGCACTAATCAGTGGCAGCTTACATTTTGGCCGCTCGATTGGCAGTCCCAAAGCTACCGAGCCGTACTACATCAGAAATACACTTTTCAAATCAGAAATAAACGCACCCCGTGCCCACACAAGCTGGGTCAAAGCTCCCAAAGCTACGTATGCCTTTAGCCACAATCAATTGGAGACAAGATCGGTCTCACCTCTCGATACACCGAAGATAACGGTGTAATACTATATTGACGGGAGAATCAGAGTTTGGACTGTTGGGTCAAGTGCATGACAGTACCTTGAACTCAGACAGACCATAATGGTACAGCACACATCCTATCCAATGGACTCAATGAAAATTTGAGGTGTTACCATACTACAAAGAGACATACCGGACGTAGCATCGACATTGGGGTAGGGGTTTTTCGTCTATATGATCGTTAGGGAATGGCATGGACAATCGTGACTGCATTTACCTTGCCATGCTCCTTCAGGACGTCAGGTGCAACTTCTGCAGTCTACAGCCAATCAGCAGTAGTCTCGAGCATCTGAAATAGTCCATACCTTCTGGACGAGCTGGATCATGGGGCTCGCTTGGAGTTCTGGACGAGTTTTGCAGAACTCTTGAAGAGCGATGAACCGAGGATCAGGATTCCGAAGAACACCGTGGCCGTACCTGGAAAATATGCAGGAAACTTCATTTAGGAGAATGCAGCTACATACCCCGGGACAACCTGGCCGCTTCGAAGCGTTTTCCAAAGGTATTCTCTGATGTTTTCGGGGCTAATGTTGTCGCCAATCTCTTTCTGCATAGCCATCTGCCACCTCAATACCTCTTGGTTAGCCAGACTAAATGACCCGGTCAATCTAAATTTAACTTTGATGAACGCATATACTCGCCCATGAAGAGGTCCGGCCAGCGCATAGAGTGCAGCCGAGTAGGAAATGTATGGATCAGACAGTGTTGAACCAACGAGGTCTAGAACAAGGTGAGATGCCTCCCCACTGACTTACAACCGCGAGACATACGAGACGTGTGTGCAGAGGCATTCCCACCCTCGTGATCACCATGAAGGGCGATGTACAAACGAAGGTACTCGGTCAGACTCTCATTGTGACCAAATCCAAGCATGTTCGAGTAGTTTCCTATGGCACGTCGCATCATCTCCATGTAACAAGTCGAGCCAAACTCACCCACAAGGTCTAGGTTCTTGTCGACAGGGGCAATAACATTACCGGGGTGGTATACGTTCCGGTATATGCGCGCGGCCAAGGCAGGTAACTTAGCGATGAGGTCCAGACAGTCTTCGAGTACATATATCCAGTATTCACTCTTCTTGATTCCGCGTTCATACGCAGCCTGGAACTGGCTGTCATGATTCAAAGCGGCGACACCCATACCAAGTTGGGTCATAGGGTGGAGAGTGTTCGGAAGGCTGTATGCGGAGGGGTCATAATGTATACAAATTCCCCCCCAAGGATAGAAAGCGTACGAGTCAATCAGTTTCTCCACGAATTCTGGCAACTCGCCCTTCTCGGCGAATTCTGCCGAAAGTTGAGAGCTCTCGCTCGGGGTTGGCACCCGGCCGGTGAGCAAGAGCCAGAGCATACTCTCGGCAGTCATCTCTTTGCCTCCGGGAGCAGGTGGAAGAACCTTTTGGCAGTATGGAATGGTGAGGCCATGAAAGCGGATGCCCTTGATCACAAGAACATGAATACCAAAGTGCGGTCATGCGGTCATACGACTAACCTCATTGGGATCGAGGACCGAGGCCTCCCAGAGCATAGCTTTCAGGCCTCTCATACCACCGATGATGTTCTCTACCTACAAGACGCGTGAAACGACGATAAAAGCGATTGCATTTCGCTATACCTTGACTTCGCCGACCACCGCCTGACTATGCTCGGCTTTCTAGCAGAACAGAGTAAGCATCATGGAAGAGTATCATAGGGGTAAAAATCTCACGAGCTTCTTGAACTGTTCCTGTTTCGAGGGAATGACCTCCTGAAGCGTTTCCCTGAGAGACTGACAATTCATATGAGACGAATAAGGTGAGATGTAAATGGGAAGGCATACTTTAGTGGACGCCCAACGACGGAAGGCGGGGACGTTCTGGAGAAGGGATCGAGGGGCGCTACGACCGAGGATCATGATGATGGAATGAGTGAGAACTTGAAGACGCGTAAATTGCCCACCTGCAGGCTTTTAACGGTCATGCACCGGATCTCGCGTTCCGGGCAGAATGACCCAGTCGGGAGCCGGTTCCTTTTCAGGTCCCGCCCCGGCGCTCCATACAAACACGGACAAATCGCCGTTAGCGGCCGTGCCAGTGCGTCTTGGACACGTTAGCTGTCACCCCCTTCATCATCCTTTTGCACCATGGCCTCGGTGCTCGTCCCAGTCCTGTATATCAGCATCGTCATATCAAGTCTACTCATATTCTCTCATTTCTATCGAAAAGCCAGTGCAGGTAATGCCATTTGTCGCGTTTTAGGGTGCGCTCATACCAAAACAACTTGCTAGGCAAATTATACGCACCATATTTTCCTTCGCATCCTGAGCGCGATGTCTATGTCACGTTGCTCCAGCAGAACGACCCCCCTGTGCATGAAGCGCTTCTTAAAGCTGCACTCGTCAGACGCGCGATGACGAACGTTGCCCGTGTCGTCAAACTGCGGGAAGACAAGCCAGCCCTTCAGAACCTCCTCCAGAAAGGCTCCATCGGAGATGACCTGTGGAATAGTCTACTTCAGGCGGAGAAAGAACTCGAGGCAGAGATCATGGAAGTTGTCGCTGAAGCAAATACATTCGTCGAGGGCTGGGGTTCCATCATCTTCCAGACTGCAGGTGAACTCATCGCAAATGAAAAGATGCGTAGTGTTTTTGAGGGCACAGCTGCGTCGAGAGCAAGCAAAGGTTGGATCCTTTTTCGTGACATCGTTACTCTACTTTCTTACCTTGAACATACTCCAGAGCAAAAGTACGGCAAGATTGGCCAGAAAATGGACCTGCCAATTATGCCTGCTATGGTCGCTGGACCACCACCCGCGCCCGGTACACCAGCAGCAGCCTTATTCGCCGCCGCACAAGCACAAGCACAAGCACAACTTAGGGCTCAAGCACAGTCACAGACCCAACCCCAGCAGTCTCCTGTCCCTGTAGGCTTACCGATACCAACAACGCCTGGCAAGCTTTCCAATGGCCTAGCTCCGCCCACCCCTGATCGCGTCGAGAATGTAACAAGTGACGGCGAGGCGAATAGCCCACAATCTTCTTCAAAATCTGTGAGTTAATTCCACCTATCCTGACTTGATCTTACGCAACAATCTCCAGCCGAAAAAGAACAAGAAGCGGAAGTAGTCGATTCTAAGCATTCTTGATACCTATGGCATTCACTCTAATACATATCATTTTGCATTGGCATTGGACCGCCAATTTTATATATAGTAAACCTACGTTCGAGTATGGAAAGCAGGACAACCGTGCTCTCCCGGATCAAAAATTGATCACGTGGGATACTAAATTAGGGTAGATGGAATTGCGAGACCTCAGACACCCCAGTGCAAATTTCCTCTGG